>JAZFAU010000432.1:5000-159298 GCA_037178615.1 Dione vanillae | reverse complement strand
CGATAACCCCATTTTTTCTCGTGTTTAATTAGAATATCTAGTAAAATATTAATAACGATATTAAATACTATTGGGGATAAACAACAACCCTGAAAAAGACCTACATTATAGCCTAAAGGTTTTGAATGGCCGTCTTTTGAGGTAATAACGAATTTTAATTTTGAATAGTATGACGCGATTATGTTGCTTACTATCGTAGGAAAATTATACCATTTTAAAGCGAACATCAATAGATCGTGTTGTACTGATCCAAACGCGTTTTCTAAATCTATCCAACATACCGTAACTTGTCTCTCACACGTTCTGGCGTCTTTTAAGCTAGCAGTTAACAAACTATTATGTTCCAGGCATCCAGAAATTCCGGGTAGAAACCCTTTCTGGTAATTCGGCCTGAAGTACCTATTGCTAATCATGAAATGAGTCATTTTCGTCTGAAGTATTGAGAAAAAGATTTTAGATAAAGTATTGGTGAGAGCAATCGGTCTAGTATCCTTTGGATCTGTTACCCGGTCTTTTTTAGGAATGAGGACAAAAACTGCTTCTCCAAAAGACGTAGGTATTTGCTTTCTTGACCAGATTTTATCATATAAGTTATGGAGGTATTTACGAACTGATGAACATTTTTTGTACACTATATAGGGGATACCATCGGGACCTGGAGCTGATTTAGATGGTTTCTTTTTAATCTGTTTATTTATTTCCTCTAAAGTTGGTGGGTCACTTTGAAAGTCAATGTGAGGAATCTCAGGTCGTTGTTTATTTGGCTCCTTATATAGTCTTTCTATATTAGGCACTTCGTAAGTGCTTCTATAATGCTCATAAGTTGCCTCATTGGTCAAGAGAAGCCTACCCCTATCTTCCTTAATATTTCTTCATTATCGTATTTCTGTCTGATGGTATAGTTTCTATTATTTATTTCAGAAATACCCACTATAATAACATTTTTTTCTCGGTCGCAGCGGTCTTTAAACTCCAGTATGAGGTTTTCGTGGAGAGGAGTTGGCGGTTCGGCAACATGATTATTAATTTTATTATTTTTGATGTCTGTAATTTCGTTCTCAATATGTTTAATTTTTTCTTGGTTTAATTTATTTTCCTTTTTTATTATTTGTAAATCTTTATTTATGTTTTTATATTGCATAGTTAGATCTTCCGAAGCAGACTTGATATTTTTAATTTCATTGTTTATTTCCACCATTTCCCGGCGAATTTGAGCCATGTTTTCATTTTGAGTTTTTGCAAATCCTTCTAATAATTTCATTATATCAGCACGAAAATCAGCAAAATCTTTTTTAAAGTCATATTCGTGACCCCGTTCTTTCCGCTTTCGTGGGTATATGTTCACATTTAATTCGTCTTCATCGTAATTAGATAAATTCGATGTGGAACCTTCACCGCTTCCGCTGCCTCTTATAAGCTTTCCGCTAGACGGTGACGCTTGCGCACTCATCCTAATGCTAGCTTATCAGTCGAAAGCCGAGAGACAAAGACAAAAAATAGCAACGATTCTCTTCTCGCAGGGGTGAGGCACTGCGCTCGGGATGAGGGCAGTTAAACACACGTTTAAACTTTGATAGTATTGTTTTGCACTTTATTAGTCAGCTAATTAGCACTAAAATCACTTGACACTTTTTATTTTATTTTGCGAAAATATTAGTAGATGTTAAGAGTTTTGTTGTACACGTCCACGCACTTCCATGTATCTTTTTGCAATTATTCCGGACTTTATCAGCACTGAAAACTGGCCGTCGTCAAGTCCTGACCTAAATCCATTGGATTATGATTTATGGTCAGTTTTAGAGAGTAAGGCTTGCTCTAAACGCCATGATAATTTGGAGTCCCTAAAACGATCCATTCGGTTGGCAGTGAAGAATTTTCCTCTAGAAAGAGTTCGTGCTGCTATTGATAACTGGCCTCAACGTTTAAAAGACTGTATTGCAGCCAATGGGGACCACTTCGAATAAACATTGTATATTTTTAATAGTTATATATTGATGTATTAAACTAACTCACTATGAAAGGAATAAATGTTACGTATAAAAAAAAATCGTGCTTTTCTTTATAACAATATTTATGGCAAGACTAAGTATACATATACTATATTAGAAAAGTGAATAATAATAGTATTAGATCTATTTAAATAGCTTTTAAAAGTTTGTTAATAGATAAAATATATTACATAGAAAGGATTAAAGCCTTCCACGAAAAATTTATTAAAAATAAATATTTTGTTTCATCTATATACTTCCAAAGATTAACGCATCCCATATAATATATTTCTACCAACTAAACTCTTTAGATTTACAGTATTAGTTTAGAAAGATATAAGTTATTGAACATTCTTAAAAGGCTAAAAAATCAAACACCAAAACGCAAAGCAAAAGTAACAAGGCTAAGAAATATAAATTGTTTAGAATTTAAGAGTTTATCATTCAGAACGAGTGTACAAATCAATCTTCAAATCCCAACATTTGGTCCATTGATCTTCATTTTCAACGCAAAAAAATATCTTGAGATAAATTAAATTGATCACAATACACATTTAGTTGTTGTAAACACTTTGGTCTGTAATTGATATTGCCAAGAGGTAAAAATCAAAGATCCAGTATATCAACACGTCCACATATGAGTACATATCATACATACGTCAAACGTGAATATGTTTTGAAGTTGAAAGCGTTGTGTACATTATTTATTGATTTCTTAGAATTTTTACGATAAAGTAAGTATCGTAGTACACTAGACGTCGTTCGTAGAAATGCAGAGTCATGAGTTATTGACGTAGTATTATAGTGGCTTATAAATTTAAATTTCAATTTTAACGCCTTTTTTTGCCATTCCCTTCAAAAAGATAGCAAACGTTTATTAGATCACTTTAGAACTGTAAACCAAATACCAAAACTGTTTTAGTTAGTTAAGCTTATTACTTTATTCAAGAATATTTGTGAGATATAAATGTGTGAAATTAAAATCATTTAATTTTCATTACACATAGCTACGTATGTACCATTATGATTTATGTTATGGTCAAACAATTAAATTGTAATTCTATAATAAAAAGAGTAAATGTTGAGTTTCTTGCCGGCTCTTCTCAGTAGAACTGCTTTCCCTTGTGATTACAGGTAAATATTATACAACCACGTCTCGATATCAATAGTTGTATATGAAGGTACAAGGTATACAACTACAACAGAAAGCTATTTGCTATCGTTTGTATATATTGCCGAAACACACTCAAGCTGTGTTGAAACATTTAACAAGCTTGTCTCTAATCTAGTTGCTGTCTGAATAGGTAACGGTAACGTAGAGGTAACAACTGCTGCTGATTTGCTGCTGCTGCAGCATTGCGTTATGCTGCGTCAATAATCCCTTTTCCAATAATAAGTGCAAGCTCATTACTAGCTATATTACGTTGAAATTTATATATACAATTTGTTATAACTTTTCTATTGAAATATTCTTGATAAAAAAATCTTATTCTTATTTTTTATCACAAGTATCATAATCATATACATTTCTATAGTAAATAATAAGTTAGTCCACGAACCCTAGGGATATATTACAGGCGAGGCATTGTTTCAGCAGCGCTAATTGTGGCCATCCCCCAAAGCAAACACCAACAAACTACACGATCATACGCAGAACAAATAGTCGCGTGGAAAATGATAATGTTCAAGAACTTCTAGCAAACATCTGTTTACTTTTTAAAATAAACATCTGTTTACTTTGTAAAATAATTTTGATCTTGCTCAGTGGAGGTAACAGGTTACATATGCATTTGAAAGAGGTCCCTAAATCTGCATTTGGACTGCAGGTTCCAGGCATGTTCATAGCTCGTAAGGCGAATCAATGGAATTCTTCTCATTACATCACACTTGTAAATGAAAATCACATAATAAATAGTTTGCAATTAATGAGTATAAAGTATAACAAAGATTTTCCAAAAAATTGGAAATGATCATTTTTATTTTCAAGTAGCAAGATTTTGTTCTTATAGTGAGAAAACTTAGCAATACTTTATATATAGTTGACAAAAACATAAAAATTATTTAATTTCATAGCTTAAGGGGCTTTGATTTAAACTTTACTAAATTTAACAGCTTTATACGCGCGACTATATCACGGATATAGCGCAGTCGTAAAACAGGTTTATTGGGAAACTAACGCCTGAGAGGAGAACTTTTATTTTATTGTTTTAGAGTATGTTGTATCATAGTTTACTACTTATAAATATGAGTGGATGTATCGTGAATATCGTTTTAATTTTATAGACTTCTTTATATTGTATTCTTCATAAATATATCGAGACAATGTTTTATTATGGAATTGATTACGGTTTGCTTTAAAAACGTGGGGCTGAGATTAGAAGCCGCTTCGAAGAAAATTAATATGTTTTTACGATTCAGTTTTCCTTCATTGTACACAATTTAGTATGAAAGTACAGATGATAAGGAAATCAACAGAAAAGAAAACATAAAATATATACAAAAAGCGGACATATTGTTAATTAGTGACTTCTTCTAGAAAACTTTTGGGTTAGACATTTGAAATTACAATAATTCGTGGGAGGTGTAACAACAATACATATTAAAAATATACATTTTTGTTTATATCTTCGCGTTTTATCCTGAACATAGAAGGGTAGGTAGAGGGAACTGCAGGAACCATAGCACCTAACTAACCTAGTGTTAAGACACTTCGTTGCTTAATCCCTGCTTTCTCTGTCTCTGCTTTCCGCCTTTTTCGAGGCATTGCATGTTGAGTGGCGGAATGAAACGCTTTACCTAGTGTCCAGAGCGAAGAAAATAGAAATAGACAAATCCATCTTCCCCGTGTGGGAATCGAACACCCACAAACCGTCATCTGAATGTGATTTATCCTTCAAAAAGTAATTTTAACCGTTATTTAAAAAAATATTTTTAAATATATTTGATAAAATATGATAGGATATAATATGACAAAAATTCATATTTTATTAAATATCTTACAATAGAAGACTGAGTTCGCATGCTGAGTCTGTATATTGTTTAATTGAAGGGTTTGTCTGTGTATAACATTTTGGTGCCAGTTTGGTGGCAGTTTCAAGTGGCCTAGATAATTCCTATAAAGGATAGGATATATGTCTAAGTTACATATATGTCTAAGTTATTGCCATTTCTACTTTTTGCCATGGGAACGAAATGAAATTTTATTACATATCCCTCATGTGTCCTCAGTTACGTCCTCAAAGAACTATGAAGGCTTGAGACAAAGAAATTTTACATATTTAAATTTTATGAAGTCACAATATCCATTCTGGCGCCCTTTTTTATATTACTCGGCTATAAAATGACCTTTTACTACTACGAAGTACGAACTCGTTGGTATTCAGTATAAGGTTACATTTTAATAACGACGTTATTGACGTACTTGAAAAGAGTGATACGTTTCTTAGACTAAGACTATTAAGTCACTGATCAGATTTGTTAGTAAGCATTATTTTTTCCACAATGTTTATGTTTAAAAATTTAAACATTGTGGAAAAAATAAACCTTAGTTTAAAATATTTTTTATTATTGGGATTATTTTATAAGGTTATTTACGCTATTATTTTTTGAATTTAATATGGTTTACATTATTGTATTGTTATAGTAAATTGACATACATACATTAGTTTATTTAACATTCTGATTTATCTTGATAAACAAGCAGGTAGCAAGTAACAAGGCAGGCTTAAAAAGCTAATGTAAAGATAATTATTCTCAACTTTTTGTCTTCATTCGATACAGGCAGAGACAAGTAAAGTCCTGAATGTCGAAGTTCAACGCCGAGCTTAGTTTGCCAGAGCAGAAAAATAAGAATGATTGTTTCTCGTAAGTAGAAATCGAACCTGCAGTCATCTGCTTACGGTCCCACTGCAACATACAAATTTGGAGGGTTGAGTACTCCATCTTGTATCTTCTGCTTTCAAAAAAATCATTTTCTCCGAGTGGGAATCGAACCTACAAACCGTAGCTTATACAGGTAGATGCTACTCCTCTGCGCACATTCAGTGCCATATTACATATATTTATTAATAATACTTATCGAATATATTTTATTGAATATCTTTCTTTGAAAATTGTTCCCAGTGTGACCAAAATAAATCAGTTTTTAAGCGAAACGCTTAAACTAAAAATGATTGACTTTTATTTTATTGAAGGAATTTTATAATTCAACAAAATAAAAGTAAAACTTTAATAATATCTAATCTATAGAACCTAATAACAAGATAAGCGGTGTTATTAAAATGCAAATGTTCCAACATCACCGCCAGGTGATATTTAGAGTTTAAACGAATTTGTCAAATTGTTCAAGCATTGTCAGTGATGGCAGACGTGTTTTAGTTAATGAAAGGACTTTGGTTCTGATTAAATGCATATAAAGTTCTTTGCTTATAATATTAATACATTGTTGGTACAGCGACGCGGCGTACTGTTACATTATTTAGGTAAATATTGTGTAAATAATATTTTGTTTTAAAAACACTCACAGAACTAATTGTTAAATCCTTCGGAGGTCTAGGTTCTAGTGGAACACTTAAAATGCTTTCAAAATGACAATTGAAGTTAGAATAAAGATCAAACATAAACGTAAACATATTTTTTGTCTTATTCGTCAAGTGATCTTAAAGGAAAAACAAATGTTTAGAAGTCAAAATGAGGACCTTGACTAAAATAAATATGTAAAATAAGATTGTTTCGATTTTGCTTATCTTTGCTCTAGTTCAAAAGAACGCCTTAAGTAATAAGATCTACAGTGTCGACAAAATGTTTCACAAAGTACAACAATATCTTTAAAGAAATTTGGTAACTTCAATCTTAAGCATAATTAAAAAAATAATATGCGTATTACAATCTCACTCTTTGCCTTGTAGCGCTACAAACGCCTATACATAATATACTCTTTACTATTTATATTATTTATAAATACACTTAGTTTCTTTTAAAGTTACAAAGAAACGTTTCTCCATCTGTGGAAAGATTTTAATATAGGGAGTGATACGGGGTCTTGTTTACAAAGGCGATCCAAAGTTCTTTATTTACTCGACGCAAATAGAACTTATAAAAGGCTTTCGAGTGTAACTGGACAGTTTTTAACTGAAACAATGAAGAAAAAGTTAGCAAGCAATTTATTGCTTTAGGACGCTTACAGTGTTTTGTTGAGGATAAGATTTCAATATAGTTGTTTCTATTATTACGTAGTGTAAAGCTGTTATCACAGGTTCAATTTGAGCCTTAGATAAACAATAAAATTAAATAACGAATTAAAGATTTAAAATAACATTAACGTAACATTAGTATACTTTAACGTTCAAAGTAATTTATAGGTTTTTTCAGGTTCACGCTGTATGACTTTAATACAAGCCTTTAAGGAAACGCAAAGGTTTTTATTACGCTTTCCCTTCTCACTATATCCCGCATGGCGAGACAAATAAACTGTTTCTAGTGTTACAACACTTTATTCTACTCTTTTAACCGCAATTCTATTAGTCTTTTCGATAATAGAATTTCATAGCGCCGTTTTACTTTAATGAGAGATAAATCTATATTAACTATAATATATAATTGAAGTGGGAGTCGAACTCACTCAATTAAAATAAAACTGTTCTACAGCACTACGATGACTTTAACAAAAACATCAATACAAGACTGTTAAGTCAATTTTAACTGAAATAAAAATTAAATAGCTACAATAATTATACTGTTATATATTATTCATATTACTAATGATAAACGAAGAGGAATGAGCTCAAGAATGTCGATTATTTGTTTAAAACTTCACCATTAGGATGTCAAGAGTGTCAGTCATGATTAGTATAAGTGTAAAATTACTTTTAAAACACATTATTTAGGAGGAACTTACTAAGAATTAAAACATTAAAGCTAAGCTTACAGCACATTTAATTTATCTTTTTTTTGACCAATGAAAGATTACTGAAAAAAATATTTTTAAAGCTCTATATAGTTCTAAATAGCTTAATAAAGATAATACGTAGAGCTTTAAAAAGATTTTTTTCGCTTTAAAGAAAAATTACTAAGTCAAGCTTAATTTGGATTTAAATTTGATTTATAAATATATAGTAAGATATATTTGTTGCAACAATGTTTGTACTCTGAATAGTTGATACGTACCACATATTGATTAAACGCCATTTAATCAAGTAACGGTATTGCATTTGCAATACATCTAAATAGTTAACATAATTACATGCTCCACTAATTGCTACATTATATAGATCGAGAGCAAAGAATTAAGTCGAAATACCTCAATGTTATGAGATATGGACATGTAATTTAATTAGTAGTAATTTAATTACTGATGCTTAAAAAGATCAGAATTGACTTATTAATTTCTATAAGTAATACATGAAGCTGTTAAGGTGCAGTGGTGCAGTATATAACGGCAAGCGTGAGCGTGAAGAATGTGGATTCCAATCCCACGGAACGTCATTACAAAGCAGAGCGGCTATGAGTTCCGTCACCTAAGAAGCAATTTATCATTTATAAATATATTTTTTTGATTATTATAGTTTATATAGCTTAGTAGATTTGATCCTACATATTATTTATATATCATTATAGTCGTTATAAATAAAACTAGGTACAGCTACAATTGATATTTATATTTCAATTGTAATTTCAAATTTAGTTACAATAGAGGCAATAACCAAGATTTAGGAATTGAGCTGGAAGCGGTGAGTGAAGAATGGAAATAAAAAAATATATTCCTAACTTTACTTTTAATCCTTTTAATATTAGATATATTTAAAATAGTAAATAGTCCCTTTTTATATAAAAAACTTTGCAAAAATCAATAATTTAATGCAATTTCAATTTAATGTTGAATTTCTCCTGTTCGTAACCGAAGTATCGCCATACCGACGAACCTATTCACAA
This sequence comes from Dione vanillae, assembly GCA_037178615.1. Taxonomy (NCBI): domain Eukaryota; kingdom Metazoa; phylum Arthropoda; class Insecta; order Lepidoptera; family Nymphalidae; genus Dione; species Dione vanillae. The sequence continues at coordinate 150,380 of JAZFAU010000432.1, read as the reverse complement.
TTATTTAGTGAACGTGAGGCATTTTCTCATTGGAGTGACAATTTAGTGAGTTTGCAACTTCCATAAATAATTTCTGTGGTGAAACATATTCAGTTATAACAGGGAAATAGTTATGATTACTAAATGATTTTCTGATATGTTCATATCAAATTCAGGCAGAAAGCAAAGAACAGAAAGGAATATATTTATTCTAGATTTTGTAGGAGTTTTTCGAACTCGGTTCTTAGACCTCTAAGGTTTCTATGGGAATATACTCCTTTATAACAGAAAGAACAATATCAAGCTTTGTGACCGAAGCAACAAATCAAACACTAAACGTTTACTCTATGTATTACATCTATATGTATACAATGGTGTTGTTTTTAAAATATTCCTAGGGTTTTATTCAGTTTTTCATTTAATCACTATTAGAACTAATTAAACAAAACTTAACACATAGATCCTTTTAATATAGTGTTGCTTAAATAATAATTTAGTGACTCATTATTCTTCTATATTTCCTAAACCATACATTATTTAATAGAGTTTAAAGTGAATTTGTATTTAATGTACCTTATATATGAATATGATAGCAGAAATATATTGAAAATTGAAGTAAAAATTTAAAATAAGCCTGTATATTGTCTCTGAGCTACTCGATGGACTGATAACTCCGCTCTGGATGTAATCTGAAATTCATGAACTCTTTAATTGATTTTTTAATTTTGTTTTTCGCATTTTTATATAAATTAGTTTTATGTTGAGGTAACTTTGTTAAAGATGTTACCAAAATACAAAGATAAAGGTATGTAACAAGTTTAATCTTTTAATTACTTGGACTTTAAGTAGGGCGAGACAGTGACAGGGATAAATATAATAAACTTAAATATATTTTTGGTTGTTTATTTTAAGGTAAGTTAGTTTTTTTAACTTGTTATTAATTTGGTTTATATATGAAATAGTAAATTAATAAATTATGAAGAATGTCTTTTTTACGTTCAAAAATAGTCCTACCTGCTTCTTGAATATATTATATTATGATATTGAAAACGTTTGAGAAATTAAAAAAAAATTTGTCTAAAAACGACAATGAAAAAAAAATGAATAATAAAATAAATCAGTAATTTCTTATAAAGTCTTCTATTTGATCAATAACGCCACTTTTTGTACGTAAAATATTTTAACTATTGTTTTTGTTTGTATTTTCTGGGAGTGCAACATCGACTTACTTATGTTTATTACAATAGTGGGGATTGAACCACAAATCATGTTTACGTGACAATTTGCATCACCTAATATTACTCACTAGATGCCATCGAGACGGATATATAGTTACTCTTTTAACGTTTTGCTAGTAAAGATAAATAAATATTAAAATAATCTGGTGATACTTTTGGATAATTTTTTTATTTTTAATTATTTAATTAAGCTTAGAGCGACAGCTACATGGTTCGAATATTAGTTTGTGTCAATGTAAATTATAAAGAGTGTGTGCCATTCGTTAGATGTCTATAAGTTAATCGATCAAAAGCTGCAACGTCAACGTCACTATACTCACTTATTAAATGATATAATATGTAAGATTATTGGATACTAACATACCAACTTTAAAAAATATAAATACAAAGCCCCAGGAAAAGCTCAGTGCTGGTTACACAGATTATTTGAAAGCTTCGAATATCTTATAACATATCAAAGAACCTTGAAGAAAATTGACAAAGCAGGCTCAGACGACTGTTTTCTAAAAGTATACCTGAATATTAAAAAATATTAAATTAAAAAAGCATACATGGCTTAACTAAACAAAATCATTGCAGACTACTTCATACCCTACTCTTTAAATTGGCTTTAAAACTTTAACCTAGCTATCCCTGGACGGTATCCAAGAAAATTGTGTTCAACTTTGTTACTTTAAAAATAGTTATATGTAACTTAGATACAGTTGTTACATGTTAGGTGTGTGACGAAGATTTTAAAATATTATTTTATAAAAATTAAATTAAATAATATCTTTAATATTGATGAGGACCGTCGTGGCGCAGAGGCGCAATATGAGCCTGTAACGCGACGGCTTCTGGTATTTCTATTTCCATTTTCTTCGCTGTGGCAAACTAGGCAAAGCGCGGCGTTGAGTTCCGCCACTCAACAAGCAATGCCTCGAAAAAAAGGTGGAAAGCAGGGACGGAGAAAGCAGAGACTAAGCAACGGAGTGTCTTAACACTAGGTTCGCACGGTCCCTGCAGTTCCCTCTGCCTACCCTGCCATGTGCGAGATTAAACGTGAAGCTAAAAAAAAAAAAAAAATTAGGCCCTCGAGTTCTGACCAATATTTTAAATATAAATATGAACAATAGTAGCATATGGTAATAGACTTAACAAAACTTTAGTTTTATGCTATACTTTGAAACATATGTTTATATATTTGTGTAGCTGCTCAGAGGAAACCTAGTGATGAGACACTGTTCGCTATTTTTGAATCACTTGCTACCGGAGCAGGCGATGAAATATAATTCATTCCTCTCGCTTAAGAATCGAATCTACAACCGCCGCGCTTACAAACCGACGAACTATACTTTTATTTTACTAAATAGAAACATTCGATATGCTTATGGACTCAAAAATTAAAAACGAAAAGAACATAAATGGCGCTATGGTGAACATAAAAATCATCATTTATTAATGGCGCTAATATTTTTGTAATTTTACAAGAATTCATTAATATTTATTATGAATTCAATTTACATGAAAAGTAACGAAATTTACCAAGCAATATAATGAATAAGTTTCAGGAGCTTTTTATTAATTGTTTTAACAATAACTATTTAAAATGGTTTTATAAGAATTTAAATTTCAAAATTTTCAGTCGTGTCACGATTCGTAAACAACTTTCCGCGTTAAGTCGAAGGATCAAATACAATCGCTTATCATATCACTTGTCCGGAAGAATACAAACTGACATTATAAGGTGGAAAAATGATTTTCTTGGTCAAAAAACGTAAATATAGCAAGCAAACAAGATAGCCCTAGCAAGATAACAGAGAGAATGGAGCTGTAAACTCTACGGTTCCTACATACTTATTTCGCCTTGTCTGTTACTGAAAATACAAAATCCTCTACAAAATTTTAATGTACATTTCATTTAAATGAGCACCTCCGCTGTTTATTTACCACTTAAATTACACGTATGTAAAGCCTGATAAAAGCTTTGTTGTATTTAATACTGTTTGAAACAGTGTTATGTCGTTACGAGAGGACACACGACTACAATCTGGCATTCATCCAGTAGTACCGGACATTTGAAATACTAATTAGGCTATTTATTACCCTTAACTTGGCATTTCTACTATACTTACACAGTGATATTAGAACATGAAATATATTAATGATGATGATGATGATGATGATGAGATCCTGTTATCCCTCATCAGGGACATAGGGCTCGCAGAAGGGATTTCCATTTCTGGCGATCTTGTGCGGCAATCTCCAGTTCGCTCCAATCAAGGCCAATTGACGCAACTTCTCTCTCAACTGAGCGCCTCCAAGTAAGGCAAGGGCGGCCAGGTCTTCTTGTGCCTTGCGCTTGCCATTTGAGGCCTTGCTTGGCTATGTGGCTGTCTGGTCTACGCAGTACATGCCCAATCCATCGCCATTTCCTCACAAGTATTTCTTTGTAGACAGGTTCTTGAGCAGTTAACTCCCATAGCCTCACGTTGGAGATAGTTTGTGGCCAGTAAATCCCCAGTATGCGGCGTAGGCATTTATTAATAAACACTTGCAGCCTGTTGGTCACTTGTTGATAACATATTAGTATTAAACTATTTCGCTTCGCTTATACACTACATTCTTACTTAAGTAAAAAAAATACGATACTAAACTTTATTATTAAATAATAAAAGTTTTTATGTTTACTGTAGTGTAAACAGGAAGCAACGACGAGCGCGATATTGACGGAGCTATCGAGTGAAGGCTACTTCATTGCACCGCTTCAAGATTATCGAGCTTCTTACATACGTGTCTCTTCGAATGAAATGGTATTTTATTCATATATTTCAAGTAACTAGCTCAATATCTATGTAGCTAGTGGCACATCCCTTGCATTTGCTTATTACTTTGTATATTTTTACGATTTGCGTATATTTAAAAAATAAAAAAATATTTTAAAGATCTTGACGGTCTTATAATTCCAATTGAAGCTACAAAAAGTAGAGATAACAAAAATAACAAGTAGTGATACTAAAATAACAACGACAAAAGTGAAATTTCTTTAAAAATAAGAAGCCAGTATACACGTACACATTTATTTATTAAATCATTAATGTATGTCACACAGAGCAGTAGCAAAAACCTCTACATAAGAGATTTACGCAGTTAATTCTATGGGGCTATAAAATAAAGCCGATAATACCTCCAGGCTCATATCTTGTGACGCTGATGCTTTCCTTCCTTAGCGGATGACAATTTACTCACATATTTGTATAGTAAAGTGAGCTGTATAAGTTGTTATACGAGGGCCAAACTGAAAGTTTTTAGAACTGGCAACTTAAAAACATTATATTAAAAAAATAAGTTTAAATTTTGAAAATAGAACTCTTTACCAATAATATTGAGTATACATTTCATTCATTTCTCATTTGTTTTACGATTTGGCGGCAAATTGAAAATTGTCTGTGCACGTCAGAATAAATATAAGCCGAGAAAATTTTCGTGCAATGATTTTTTATGACTTTCGATAAGATCGATAAGTCAACAAGAAAGTTATGATAGACTTCGATTGGCTTTTCACGATGAAGCCCCATCTCGTGCCACAGTTTACAACTGGTTTAATGAATTCAGACGTGGTCGAACTAATCTCACCGATGATTTGCGTGAGGGACGGCCTTCTACAGCGACGACTGAAGATAATATCAGTGTTGTGCGGCGTATGATAGAGACTGACAAAAGAGTGACCTATCAGCAGATTCGGACAAGTCTAGGCATAGGTATGAGTCAAGTGCACAAAATCCTCCATTAACATTTAGCGGTCAGGAAGCTTTGTACCCGCTGGATACCGCATAATTTGACCGAGGCTCAAAAACGTTCAAAGGCGCCGTGTTGATTGGTGCCGAGAAGTGATCCAAAAATTTAACGGAGGTGACTCAAATGCTGTGTTCGACATACTAACGGGTGACGAAAGCTGGATTTACTGTTATGATCCGGAAACCAAAAGACAGTCTGCTCAGTGGGTGTTTCCTTCCGAAGAGTTGCCAACTAAAGTGAAGAGAGGTCGAAGTGTTGGAAAAAAGATGGTGGCCTCGTTCTTCGGAAAGACAGGTTATTACGCGACAGTTGTCTTAGAGGATCAGAAAACGGTTAATGCAGAGTGGTACACTAACAACTGTTTGCCACTTGTCTTTGAAAAAGTTCGAGAGAAACGACATCACAGCAGGATCCTCCTTCATTACGACAATGCCTCGTCGCACACCGCCAGGCAAACGATCGACTATTTGGCGACCTTAGACGTGGAATTACTGGGTCACCCGCCGTATAGCCCCGACTTCGCACCCTGCTATTTTTATTTATTCCCGAAAATAAAAGAAAAACTTCGAGGAAAACATTTTATGGACGCCGAAAAAGCAGTGGCCGCGTTTTAAAACGCCGTTGAAGAGACCCCTAAGGCCGAGTGGGCAAGGTGCTTTTCTCAATGGTTCCATCGAATGCAGCGATGTATTGGTGTAAATGGACGCTATTTTGAAAAGTTATAATAAAACTAATAACTTGCTAGAATGCTAAGTTTTTGATTTTCTAACAACTTTCAGTTTGACCCTCGTATTATCCTTTTTGTCAATTTTTTCAAGTTATTCAAGATAGTAAGAGGATTGAATCCGCATCTCACGTCAAAAGTTATAAATTGTGTTGACAATGCGAACCATTTTTTTTTTATTGTTCCTAATTTTATATGCTTCCTTGTAAAAAAATAATCCATACATACATAATTATGTTGAAAATTATACATTATTATATATCAATTTACGCTTTATCCTTAGCGAATCGAGCATTCATATTTCACAAGCCTTCATGCTTTTAAATTGTTTTTTGTGTTATAAAATAAGATCACTCTTAAAAATTTTTAAATAAAAGGGAAGTGAAGAAGTCACAATTTATAGTTTATTATATTTTATAACAGCCGTAACTCGATAAAACGGCAATTAAAAGGAAAAGCTATAAAGTAGGTATTTACCCGTTATTTCATGGAGTTACGAGCGCGTGGACTTGCGAGCGCCGAGTGAACTGTTCTGAGATGACGCAGGAATAGTTCTATCATTCTTATAATTGTTCTTTTATCTTATTATCAAATATAATTTAGTGAATATTGTCGTATTTTTTTGTGAATTAATTAATGTATGATTTCAAAATTACTTGTTTATTGAATTATGGAATTCAACAAATAAAGTTTACCAAAAAATTTACCAAAAGTTAATTAAATATTTTATTTTCTCAAGTGAAAATCCACCATATTGTGCTGCTTTTTTATTTTATATAAAAAAATAATTATATTTCTTTATTGTGTTTGTATAATTTTCTTCTATATGTTGTATTAACGGAACCAGGCCGATGTAATATTTGTTATAGCCTTATTGTAAATATTACTACGTTCATTATAACTAGGCCGCAAGCGTGTGTAACTTGACTTTTCAAATAAGCTTTCTGTGCATTCCCAGGGGAGCTTTGTCATTTTTGGTATATATTACATTAAGTTATAATGGTTTTCCCAAATCACAAAACCAGTGCATGATTCACTAAAATAGAGGAATTTATGTTAGTAATTAATCAGTAAATATCAATAACAAGATTGACATAGATCGAGGTGGTGAAAAGCTAGTTTACTGTTATATATTTACTATTTCTATGTCTGTGTCACGATCAATTTACAAAGCTAACAAGCCGATATCGTTGTCTGAAACACTATACCAGTAATTTATCGCTCTGTCTGGAGCCAGAGAAAAATGTTGATCGCAAAATTGTTAAAAATAACGAGACGAAAATTAATGATAGATTTTCATATTAAAATTGAGCAAATTTGTCACATAAAACATTTAGTGATTATAGATTAATCTTTAAATATTTTCTAACACTTTCCGCTTTTTTCAACGCATTGCGTATTGAATGGTGGAACTCACTGCCGCGCTTTGCCTAGTTTGCAGAGCGAAGAAAATGGTAATAGAAAAATTCTACCTCTCGTGGGAATCGAACCCACATACCGTCGCGTTTACAAGTAGACCCTACGCTTCTACGCCACGATGGTCCTCCGGTTACTGTTTTTTTTAAGTATACAAAGTATATAAGATTAAAATATATTATTTTAGCACTATTAATATTGAATAATAAACACTATAATAATAATAATAGTTCTATAAAATACATTAAAAGCAAGCAAGACGTAGATATAACACAGACACCACTTAGATACCATCTGTATCAGAAACCAACGAAAATAACGGACTAAAGTAAATCTTGTCAGATCATCAAACCCGCTTGTTCGCTACAACTGAGTGAATTGGATCGGTTCTGCCTTTTCATGAAGATTCTATTATAATGCTGTACCCGAAATTTATCTTTGGATATTACTGATAATGTATTTTGCAGTAATGTGTTTTAAGTTAGTCGATATATATATTTGGTAAGACAAGTTTATGGGCTCAAGTTGAATAATATGTTAAGTAGTGTTAAAAAACCGTCGTGGCGCAGAGGCGCAACGTCTGCCTGTAACGCGACGGTTACTGGGTTCGATCCCCAGTCGGAGAAGATGGATTTTTCTATTTCCATTTTCTTCGCTCTGGCATCTAAGGCAAAGCGCGGCGTTGAGTTCCGCCACTCAACACGCAATGCCTTGAAAACGGCGGAAAGTGGGGACGGAGTAAGCAGGGACTAAGTAACGGAGTGTCTTAACACTAGGTTCTTATGGTTCCTGCAGTTCCCTCTGCCTACCCTGCCATGTGCGGGATAAAGCGTGAAGCTAATAATAGTGTTAAAAAAGTCATCGTGGAACATTGGCGTAGTGTAAAATTGAAAGTGGTCTACACTATCTTAGTTCCAAAAAGTATTTTGTTTTCACAGTCTTATTAGACAAAAAGCAAATTAAACGATTTAACTTATTTCTTGTTAGTTAAAAAGCTCCTTCTAAAAGCTTCATCTCTATAAAATTATTTACGTTACACCTTCACTTCGCCTTGGGTTCACGGAAAAGTATATAAGTAACAAATATCAACTTCACAATATCGAAAGAAAGTGCTTGTGACAGACGGAAAGATTGACAATGAAATAATAATTTAATAAAAGATTTTTTCCATTGTTAAAACATTTTTATTTTTCATTTTAGAACAAGGCCTAAAATGATAGAATGTCAACATAGTGTAGTTTCAAATATCAGGTATTAAGCATTTGAAAAGTAATAAACGTGTATGTATTTATAATTACGTGCCTCAAAAGACTAAAAGCTTTATAAAACAAAAGCGCGATAGCTTTGAACGATAAATAAAGGTATTGTATGGCGTCTCGTGATGTTAGAGAAAACGAAACAATTGGTATTTCGTCAACAAACGTCACGTTTACGGTCACATTACGGTTTCATTACTTTACTTTCATACCGATTCCCTCGTACACTGTCATCAACTTCTTTATACTGTTCTGGGTGATACTCAGGCTATCTACAATGCCTCCTCCATCATAATATTACCAATAAAGGTCTCCGATTACCTCTTTTGCACACTGATCTTACATTATATCTCTAATTTGTTCCAACGAAATTCGTTTTGTTATTTATTTCATAATATTTACTTAACCCTTTTATTACTAAAGAACAATGTTTCCAATTTACTCTCTATACGAAATTGCGATATTATTTACTATAAAGAAATTCAATAATTTATAAACTAATACTTTCTATTATAATAAATTGTGTACCTTATATTGTCGTTATTCATAAATATAATAGTTTCGTAACTTAATATTGCCTTACAAATCAAACGGTAATATTACTATTTTCGTTTGTCATTTCAAATAATGAAAATGTATTAAATAATACTTGTAGTAATGATGGAGAGATGACATAGGGACAGCCAGCCAGATGAGGTGTACCACAACCTCTTAACAACTATGAAAATCGCTCTATTAAGAGAGAACCGACAAAGAAAAAATTATAAGAAATAAAAATTTACTTACGGTTAGCACTGTAGTATAATCATCACCACTTTAAAGTACTTGTACACAAAACTAAACACGATGATTATATGCAGTAAAATTATTAAAAAGCTAAACATAAACATAAAAAAGAAAACTATGCACGTTACTTAATATTAAAAATAATATAATTACAAAATCAAAGGAGCGCATGAAATTCAGATGCGCAAGCGTCGACTGTTGTTTATAATTTTATAATCTACAAGGGGGTAGATGGATATGAGGCTTTTATTTATAAGTATATAAAATACGAATATATATTAGAAAATATATTAAATCTATTTATAATATTATGTACTTTTTATACTAATAAAATATATTAGTATATTTGTTTGAGCGCAGAATATAGAAACCATCGCGTTTACAATCGGATCGCTGCGTCTTTTCGCCACATCGGTCTTGAATAGAACGTTTATAACGATGACGAATATTTAAGTTTTAATTTATTACTCCGTATTAATTCGAGGCACGTCAGCAGAGTACTAAACTATAAAGTCGACGAACTTGCTTAATCAAAAATGCCTAACGCGGCATCACTCTTCACACCTTGTTTCGGTGGTCTGGCAGAAAACTAGAAATAAAGTGTGCACTGGGCTTACTTAGGATACCGGGTGAAGCAAATATTAGTAATGATACTTTAATAAATCTAATTATAATAATAATAAAACTAAGTTATTAAACTAATTATACAATAATTACATACCAGCGCAAATATTCACTATCCGCGATAAATTTTCGCACAATCTAAACTAATTTCATGTGATGCTATCAACGAACTAATAATTTACAATGTCGCACTTGTACCGTAGTTTTGTGTAAATAAATAATGTTCACATTTTATCTGATTTTGCTTACTAAAAGCATACTGTATATTAATATGTACTATAAAGAAATATCTATATTTAAGAAAATATCATCTGTCTGTCGCTAAAGATGCGCGAGGATGCGTCAGTTATATAGTAAAGTCAAAGAAAACAGAAATAGGGGGAGACGATAAACGAAGTCGAGTGACGTCACTAACCACGCAATGTCTTAAACTCTAGACTAATAGAACAAAGTACTTCAACAAGCTCTCTCTGTCTACTGTTCCATATTTAGGTGAAGCGGAAAATTAACAAATATATGCAAAGATGCAAACACACGAGGCCTTTACAATGTCCTCTACACCGAACACACCAACTATTTGTAAGGGTGTTTGAGCCTCAGCGTGTACAGGAACAAACATTCGGTACAAACGATTAATTACTATTGATATGTCGGGCGTGTGGAAGCAACTGTGTGCCTTGTTTTTTAAATTAGTATAGAGCATCACTTGATTTTATTTTTGATTTTTTTTTCCATTTAGTACTTTATAACACAGTTTAACATCCTACTTTGACAAACATTGTATGGAGAATGCATTCTATCTTTTCAAACAAATTGACCATCATTGCGTGTAGTAAACAAATCTAAAATAACATATATTAAACAGAATATTATACAAAAAAAAATTTTTATGCAGAGGTGCAAAGACTGCTGGAACCATAGGAACCTAGTGACACTTCATTTGTTTAGTTCCTACTTTCTCCGCCCCCGCTTTTCGCCTTTTTTGAGGCATTGTGTGTTGAGTTGAACTACACTAGTTGAACGGAACCCAATGCCGCGCTTTGCCTAGTTGCCAGAGCGAAGAAAGTGAAAACAGAAAAATTTATCTACCCCGAGTGGGAATCGAACCCCCAAACTGTCACGTTTACAGGCAGAAAATAAAATAGTTAAGTCACATCTATTTAAATGCATGTAAATGCCTGCACGTCCTGAATTGACCCAAAAAACGAGTGACATAAGACTAAACTAGACTCTTCTCTTCTATTTGCTTACCTACCAGCCATAAGTAGTATAAAATATAAATATTTTATTTCACCGAATAAAGTTCCAATTCTATAATGTGCTTAACGTCACCCACACGCACACGCTCTGTGTAGTCAAGCTAACGTTATACTTATTGCATAACATCTACAAGTGTTAATTAACTTAATATTTAAATTAACTTGATACCTTCATCGTATGTTGTAATCAAATGGTAAAAAAAATCCAATAATTATTCTGTAGAAATAATTTGTTCGTAGAAATATTCTATGTCCAGGCTTATACTCACATTACTTCTACGAAATAATTATTTAAAAACACTACTAAAACATCATTAGTTTTTAAAATTTGTATTCAATCTATTAAAATTTATTAATACTCGCGTGTGTTCGGTCTGGGCAGGATTGGAGCTACATAATTTATTTCATATACTGAAAAATCTGATACAGGAACAAAGCTGTCCAGTATTTGAAAACCATCTTGATGAAATCTTGATGAAAAGAGGACCGTCGTGGCGCAGAGGCGCAATGTCTGCCTGTAACGCGACGGTTACTGGGTTCGATCCCCAGTCGGAGAAGATGGATTTTTCTATTTCCATTTTCTTCGCTCTGGTAAACTAGGCAAAACGCGGCGTTGAGTTCCGCCACTCAACACGCAATGCTTTGAAAACGGCGGAAAGCGGGAACGGAGAAAGCAGGGACTGAGCAACGGAGTGTCTTAACACTAGGTTCCCACGGTCCCTGCAGTTCCCTCTGCCTACCCTGCCTTGTGCGGGATAAAGCGTGAAGCTAAAAAAAAAAAAAATCTTGATGAAATATAATGTTCAGAGAAGCTATATGAAATAAGGAAAACCTCATTAGCGAAATTTGATTGTTCAGTCTTATGTATCTTTTTCATTTACGTTTTGATGTATGACTTCGTAAATGACAATCGAGTGGCTAGATAGGTCATTACGTCCACACTGACTTATTTGTAGGTATTAGCTGGCATGTACAATAAATCAAGTGTTGATTTCGCATATAGTTGCGAATATTACTAATATTCTCTAATCCTACCAGTAGCATTTACTATCGTGAATTTGAATCTGCGTCTCTGGCGAACCGTATAAGAACTCTGGTCTCTAAGCCTTGCGTTCTGCATTACGTTACGTTGAAATTTTTATAAGCTCTATAAAATTTATTGCATTGTTAAAAAAGTGTGTTTTCTTAGAGTATTTTTTCTATACTTATTGTAGATTTATACTTAAAAACCATGATAATAATACATTGTCTTATTAACAACGGAATGAAAATGAACAAAAGTTTTTATAACAATTCCACTAAATAACAATACTTGATATCAACCTGTTACCTAATATGACTGTATTGTAAGGAACTTTATCGAGAAATGGTAACCGAAATTGGTGCGAGAACTTGTGATATAAACTTTATCTGGGTCTATTCAAACAATGTTATTATTTGAAAAGTTACGATTTTCTTCAATGGGAAAGAACCCTTTACTTTACATACGGTTTGATTAAAATAGAGTTCCAAATTAGAGTTACATACAATGTTATCTGATAGATATACACTTGATGAGCAAATATAGTATATACGTAGTGCGGTGTTGAGTTCTGCAATTAAAGATTTTCTTGTTTATCTTATCGTGCTACTTAATAACGTGCGTTTTTTGTATTAAATTGTTAAATATCTACACTATATATATATATATATATATATATATATATATATATATATATATATATATATATATATATATATATATATATATATATATATATATATATATATATATATATATATATATATATATATATATATATATATATATATATATATATATATATATATATATATATATATATATATATATATATATATATATATATATATATATATATATATATATATATATATATATATATATATATATATATATATATATATATATATATATATATATATATATATATATATATATATATATATATATATATATGTATGTTCAATTCTCAGTGTCCAATAAACAACGAAAGAGTTAACACGTCTTTTATTCAAACAAATATTAGAAAACAATTAACAAGCAAATTTAACTTTTAAATACATCAACATATGGTCCATAATCGAGCCGGATACTAGTAAACTTACCTGGAGCCGGAACCGGTCATCGGAACAAAAGATCGAGAATCGACGCGTGGCTATTGCAATATATTTGCAAGTGAATAGAAATAAAAAGGATTATTATCATATTACGTTGTTACAGTCAATAATATTTCTACGTAATAATGGTTACGGAAGTGGAAAAGGCCTTAAACACGGTGGAAATTATCGCACAAACTATAAAGAAAATTCATTTAAATGTGAAAAAATGCCCCAAAAGTAGATTTACGAAAAATTATATAGAAGCGCGCTTAAAATGTTTAGAAGACTACTGGAATGAATATAAGCAAGCACATGCCGAATTATTACGAAATATAGCAAAGGATAAAAAGGATCAAGTAACTTATTTTACAAAGGATGAATTTTATGAACATGAGGAGTTGTATATTGTTTTGAAAAGTGATTTAATGGATTTATTAGGATCTCAAGCTCAAACACAAGTTGGGTTTAGTGGTTCGATGCAAGGTGAATCTCAAGCACGTGTGGTATTACCAAAAATACAAATACCCACTTATAGCGGACAATATGAAGATTGGTTGCCGTTTCATGATTTATTTCATACACTTGTGCATACGAACGGAGCATTAAATAATGTACAAAAATTACATTATTTAAAAACATCACTTACAGGAGAGGCCGCGGCTATATTAAAACATATACAAGTGACTGATTCTAATTATGAAGAGGCATGGAATATTCTTAAAAGAAGGTATGGGAATAAACGCATAACCGTTAATGCAATTATGAAGAGATTAGTCTCGCAAAAGAAGATGGCGGCAAATAATTCTACATTAATTAAAAACTTATTAGATACAACTTTCGAGTGCTTACATTTTTTAAAAAACATGGAAGTGAAGACGGGAAATTGGGATATATTAATAATATTTATTATAGTACAAAAATTAGACGCCGATACTCATAAAGACTGGGAAGAACATGTTAGTACCACGTGTCAAGATGGCGATAGTCTTCCTTCGTTGGATACATTTCGAAAATTTCTAGAAAGCCGTTTTCGCACTTTAGAGCTTACAGAACCGGCAAAACTTAAGTTAACTAGTGGTTTGCGAGAAAAATCGTTTCATATTGCTACAAATTTAGAAAATAAGAAGAAATGCTTATTGTGCGACGAAATCCATACGCTCAGCCATTGCAAGTTATTTGGAAAATACTCACCACAACAACGTAGTGAATTTACGAAAACTAAACATTTATGCTTCAACTGTCTTGCATCGGGACACTCTGTAAGACAGTGTCGCGTTCCAACATGTTGTCGACTGTGCAACAGGCGTCATCATAGTCTGCTTCATGAAGATAAGGACACTAATACAAAACCTACGATCAATAATAATCAAAATAACGAAGCTATACAAAAGGAAACGGTGTTACATGTATGTGAGGAGAAATGTGAAGAAGAAGAAGCGATGACGTCACACGTGGTAACTAGACAGACTACAGCTTTATTGGCAACAGCAATCGTGCAAGTTAGAAGCGAAGATAATTACACGATATTTTTGCGAGCTTTAATTGATCAAGGCTCACAAGCAAGCTTTATAAGTGAAAAAGCTGCGCAGCAACTCAAAGTTACACGATATCCAACTAAAGGCAAAGTCATCGGTGTGGGATCAGCAAGAGAAGATATTAATCAAGCGGTTCAGATAAATGTGGAATCAAGATGTGAAGATTTCAATCTAAAAGTGAAAGCATATGTTATGTCTAAGCAACTGACTACTAAGATACCATCCAGTACGATACACGTAACCAAGTGGCCTCATCTAGAAGGGTTAACACTGGCTGATCCTTACTATTTCAAGCCAGGAGCTATTGACTTGCTGTTAGGTGTTGATGTATACGCGCAGATTCTACAAGACACTTTAATCAAAGGACCGCCAGGGTCTCCGTGCGCTCAAAAAACAAACCTTGGCTGGATTCTATTTGGGAAGATCGAAGAGAAGTTAGATAAATCAAATTCAGTTGTAACTCTGCATCATCACGTTATAACAGAAGATTTCTTAAAGGTATTATGGGAGGTAGAAGAAGATAAGAAGAGAAAATTCACAAAGGAAGAAGAACAATGTGAAAGCTTTTATGAAAATAATTATACAAGAGATGGTAATGGAAAATATATAGTGAGACTTCCATTTCGCACCAATCACCCAATATCACCCGATGGACATTCAAGAGAAATAGCGTTGAGACGATTGAATCAACTTGAACGCAGACTACAGAAGACTCCTAAATTGAGGGAAGAATACGATAAAGTATTAGAAGAATATTTAACCATGGGTCATATGGAAGTGGTTCCTGATAACGAAATAAATAATCGTTGCGTTTATCTCCCACATCACGCCGTGATCCGAGAAGACAAAGAAACCACTAAACTAAGAGTGGTCTTCGATGCATCAAGTAAAGGCAGTAATGCTATTTCATTGAATGATGAGCTTATGACCGGACCTGTACTTCAAGAGGATATGCGAAGCATTGTAATGAGATGGCGAACACATAAAATATGTTTTGCCAGTGATATAGTAAAAATGTACAGAATGGTGCTCTTAGATAGCAAAGATACAGATTACCATAGAATACTCTGGCGACAAAAGGAGGGTAACACAGAAGACTCGAAAGAGATTAAAGATTATAGACTGAAAACAGTTACATTCGGGATAGCGTCTGCTCCTTATTTAGCAATAAAAACGCTAATGAAGCTAGCCGACGATGAAGGTGAACAATATCAAGAAGCGGCCAAGATAATTCGAGAAGACTTTTACGTTGACGACTTATTATCAGGCTGCGATTCTGTAGAACAAGCTATATGTCTTACTCAAGAAATAATAAATCTTTTGCGAAGAGGTGGTTTTGAATTACAAAAGTGGGCTTCAAATAGCCTCAACTTGCTAAGATGCATGGATGACGACAAAATTACGACAAAGGCTAATTTACAACTGAAACTTGGTGGGACTATTAGAACTCTGGGTCTGTCGTGGAGCCTAGAAAAAGATGAATTTCAATATCAGATACAATTACAAAATTTACCATTACATATAACAAAGAGAAATATACTATCAGATTTGCAAAAAATATTTGACCCACTAGGTTGGATAGCACCAGCAATCGTTACAGCAAAAATTCTAGTTCAAAAGCTATGGCTAGAGGGAATTGGTTGGGATGAAGACATAAGAGAAGAGTTAAAGGAGGAATGGAAAGCCATTCGAGAAGATTTAAGAAATGTCAACGATATGAGAATTAAACGGTGGTTGAACACTTTCAGTACAGATAAAGATGCTATAACGTTGCATGGCTTTTGTGATGCTTCTGTTAAGGCGTATGCAGCTGTTGTTTACTGTCGAGTACAAACAAAAAATGGAGAAATAAAAACAAATTTAGTAGCAGCGAGAACAAAAGTAGCTCCTGTAAAAACAATATCACTGCCACGACTTGAACTAAGTGGAGCGGCACTTCTGTCTAAAATATTGTACAAAACAAGAGAAGCTATGAGAATTTCATCAAATCAAACGTTTGCGTGGACTGATTCTACAATTGTCTTAGCTTGGATCTTTGGGGAACCTAATCGATGGAAACCATTTGTAGCAAACCGCGTCGTAGAAATCCTAGAAGTTACAAGCAGCGCTCAATGGTTCCATGTAAAATCGTCAGATAATCCAGCTGACATAGCTTCAAGGGGTACAAATATACAAGAATTAAAAGAAAACAAGCTATGGTGGAATGGACCCTCTTGGCTAACAAATAAAACAATTAAATATACTAAACCTATATATTCGACTAATATGGAAAGGAAGAAAAATATACAATCATATGTTAGTACGACCGAACAGGAAGAAAGAGTTATTAAATTTGAAGATTACAATTCACTTACCGAACTATTGAGAGTAATAGTAAATTGTAAAAGGTTTATAAATATGAAACGAAATCCAGAAAAGTTAAACCAAGCTATCACTGTAGAAGAAATGCAAGAGGCTTTAGATATATGTATAAAAAGGGTACAACAGGAAGAGTTCTCAGAGGAAATACGACGGCTAAAAGAACATAAACCTGTTAAAACTACTAGTATTTTGAAAACATTCACCCCATTCATCGACAGTCAGAATATTCTCAGAGTGGGCGGCAGGTTGAGGAATGCTAATGTAGATGAAAACATAAAACATCCAATAATACTTGGCAAGCGAAATGATCTGATTCCGCTTATCTTGAAAGATGCACACATAAAAACTTTACACGGAGGAATAAATTTAATGATTACGTACCTGATGAGCAAGTACTGGATAGTTGGCTACAAGAACCTAGTAAAACAATACGTTCATAATTGTCTTACATGCGCACGTCAGCGTGCTACAAACCGACAGATGATAATGGGTGACTTACCTCAAGCACGTGTGACTCCATCACGTCCTTTCTCACGTAGTGGTGTTGACTTCGCTGGTCCTGTATCTATCTTAAAATCCAAAGGAAAAGGTGCCAAGACAAGCAAGGCATATATTTGCATTTTCATTTGTATGGCAATTAAGGCGATACACTTAGAATTGGTTAGCGACTTAACTTCGGACGCATTCATTGCAGCATTCAAACGTTTTGTCGCTAGAAGAGGACAGTGTCACGAAATTTGGAGCGACAATGGCACTAATTTTGTAGCAGCCAATAAGGAATTATTGTCAATGTGGGAAGAAGCAAAATTAGAAATACCTGGTTCTGCTATCAATGAATTAGTGAATGACGGCGTTAAGTGGCATTTCATGCCACCTTATAGTCCAAATTTTGGTGGGCTGTGGGAAGCCGGTGTCAAATCAATTAAAGTACACTTAAGAAAGATACTTACGCACAACTTAACATTCGAAGAACTAACTACAGTGTTGATACAAATTGAAGCCTGTCTAAACTCAAGACCACTGATACCAATTTCAACAGATGTAGATCTCCTTGCCGATATAAAAGTACTCACTCCAGGTCATTTCCTCATAGGTGAAGCACTCATCACTATACCTGATCGTGACTATACATCTTCAAATATAAATTTACTCTCAAGATGGCAGCATACTCAAAAAATATTACAAGGATTCTGGAATCGTTGGCAGAGCGAATATCTATCAAGGCTAAATCAACGGCCTAAGTGGCTAAAGAGTGCGCCTGAATTTGAAATTGGCGATATAGTTTTGCTGAAAAATGAAAACATGCCACCAAGCAGATGGGCATTGGCGCGTATTATTGAGAAGCATCCTGGAACGGACAATATTAGTAGAGTTTACAGTCTTAGATAGAACGGAAAAATTATTGAGAGATCTGTAGCAAGTTTATGTCCTTTACCAATTTGTAAGAATTAGTATTGAAGTAGTAATATAACTAGATTAATGTATAAAATTTAGAATATTTTTGTTAACAATGTTTTACATTTACCTACTAGTTTACCTATCTGGCAGTCCATTGATCAACTTATTAATTTAGTATGTAATTTGATTGTAAACTATTTTGTAATATTAAACATGTATATTACTTATTTTAAAAAGGCCTTAACGTCCTTTTGGTGGGCGGCATGTATGTTCAATTCTCAGTGTCTAATAAACAACGAAAGAGTTAACACGTCTTTTATTCAAACAAATATTAGAAAACAATTAACAAGCAAATTTAACTTTTAAATACATCAACAATCAGTCTTTATATATATATATATATATATATATATATATATATATATATATATATATATATATATATATATATATATATATATATATATATATATATATATATATATATATATATATATATATATATATATATATATATATATATATATCTTTTCAGAAATTTAAAAATACAAACATCCTTGATATGTTTTAATTAACAGATACAAATACATAACAAAATAATTTCAACATACTTCACTATATATATATATATATATATATATATATATATATATATATATATATATATATATATATATATATATATATATATATATATATATATATATATATATATATATATATATATATATTGGACTCCAATGATATTGGACGTAGAGAATTGGAGGCAAGGTTTGTTTAAGAACGGAGTTTTTGATCAGTTTGGTTTTGGAATAACTAAAAATATTTTATTATTATATGTATTAGTAGTACTGTATCACTTCGCCTGCTACTAAACCATACTAAATACTTACATTGACAGCTTTTTCCTAACGCACCTATGTTCCCTATAAACAATTATATATTACACAACTACAAATATACAACGGATGTACTATGAAGGAATTTGATTTGAATCTAAACTTAGGCTAAATTGGTTATAAATTTAGGCTATTGTATTGTATCTATAGTGTTGGGTCACTGAAGCATGAAGTAACGACTTAAAAGGGTATAAAGAGCAGCTACAGTCTGGACTGATTAATGTTGCTATAGAAATATTAGGTGAAAGTTCAGAAGACGGGAGACACGAATTTGTTGAAGAGGTTTTGTAATTGGCTCTTTATTATTTACTCGTAAATAGTTAGTTATCTGTAGTTAACTTAATCGCTGAGTTATGTATTAAATGTGAATTTAATTTTTTTTAGCTTCACGCTTTGTCCCGATCATAGCAGGGCAGGCAGAGAGAAAGAAATAGAGCATCTTAACATTAATATATATATATATATATATATATATATATATATATATATATATATATATATATATATATATATATATATATATATATATATATATATATATATATATATATATATATATATATATATATATATATATATATATATATATATATATATATATAATGGATTAGATGTCTGCTTAATGCTATAAACTAAAGTGAGTATGCTGAAATTATTTTATTATGTATTTGTATCTGTAAATTGAAACATATCAAGGATGTTTGTATTTTTAAATTTCTGAAAAGATATATATATATATATATATATATATATATATATATATATATATATATATATATATATATATATATATATATATATATATATATATATATATATATATATATATATATATATATATATATATATATATATATATATATATATATATATATATATATATATATATATATATATATATATATATATATATATATATATATATATATATATATATATATATATATATCTATAAAGGCTGTTGATGTATTTAAAAGTTAAATTTGCTTGTTAATTGTTTTCTAATATTTGTTTGAATAAAAGACGTGTTAACTCTTTCGTTGTTTATTAGACACTGAGAATTGAACATACATACCGCCCACCAAAAGGACGTTAAGGCCTTTTTAAAATAAGTAATATACATGTTTAATATTACAAAATAGTTTACAATCAAATTACATACTAAATTAATAAGTTGATCAATGGACTGCCATATAGGTAAACTAGTAGGTAAATGTAAAACATTGTTAACAAAAATATTCTAAATTTCAAACATTAATCTAGTTATATTACTACTTCAATACTAATTCTTACAAATTGGTAAAGGACATAAACTTGCTACAGATCTCTTAATAATTTTTCCGTTATATCTAAGACTGTAAACTCTACTAATATTGTCCGTTCCAGGATGCTTCTCAATAATACGCGCCAATGCCCATCTGCTTGGTGGCATGTTTTCATTTTTCAGCAAAACTATATCGCCAATTTCAAATTCAGGCGCACTCTTTAGCCACTTAGGCCGTTGATTTAGCCTTGATAGATATTCGCTCTGCCAACGATTCCAGAATCCTTGTAATATTTTTTGAGTATGCTGCCATCTTGAGAGTAAATTTATATTTGAAGATGTATAGTCACGATCAGGTATAGTGATGAGTGCTTCACCTATGAGGAAATGACCTGGAGTGAGTACTTTTATATCGGCAAGGAGATCTACATCTGTTGAAATTGGTATCAGTGGTCTTGAGTTTAGACAGGCTTCAATTTGTATCAACACTGTAGTTAGTTCTTCGAATGTTAAGTTGTGCGTAAGTATCTTTCTTAAGTGTACTTTAATCGATTTGACACCTGCTTCCCACAGCCCACCAAAATTTGGACTATAAGGTGGCATGAAATGCCACTTAACGCCGTCATTCACTAATTCATTGATAGCAGAACCAGGTATTTCTAATTTTGCTTCTTCCCACATTGACAATAATTCCTTATTGGCTGCTACAAAATTAGTGCCATTGTCGCTCCAAATTTCGTGACACTGTCCTCTTCTAGCGACAAAACGTTTGAATGCTGCAATGAATGCGTCCGAAGTTAAGTCGCTAACCAATTCTAAGTGTATCGCCTTAATTGCCATACAAATGAAAATGCAAATATATGCCTTGCTTGTCTTGGCACCTTTTCCTTTGGATTTTAAGATAGATACAGGACCAGCGAAGTCAACACCACTACGTGAGAAAGGACGTGATGGAGTCACACGTGCTTGAGGTAAGTCACCCATTATCATCTGTCGGTTTGTAGCACGCTGACGTGCGCATGTAAGACAATTATGAACGTATTGTTTTACTAGGTTCTTGTAGCCAACTATCCAGTACTTGCTCATCAGGTACGTAATCATTAAATTTATTCCTCCGTGTAAAGTTTTTATGTGTGCATCTTTCAAGATAAGCGGAATCAGATCATTTCGCTTGCCAAGTATTATTGGATGTTTTATGTTTTCATCTACATTAGCATTCCTCAACCTGCCGCCCACTCTGAGAATATTCTGACTGTCGATGAATGGGGTGAATGTTTTCAAAATACTAGTAGTTTTAACAGGTTTATGTTCTTTTAGCCGTCGTATTTCCTCTGAGAACTCTTCCTGTTGTACCCTTTTTATACATATATCTAAAGCTTCTTGCATTTCTTCTACAGTGATAGCTTGGTTTAACTTTTCTGGATTTCGTTTCATATTTATAAACCTTTTACAATTTACTATTACTCTCAATAGTTCGGTAAGTGAATTGTAATCTTCAAATTTAATAACTCTTTCTTCCTGTTCGGTCGTACTAACATATGATTGTATATTTTTCTTCCTTTCCATATTAGTCGAATATATAGGTTTAGTATATTTAATTGTTTTATTTGTTAGCCAAGAGGGTCCATTCCACCATAGCTTGTTTTCTTTTAATTCTTGTATATTTGTACCCCTTGAAGCTATGTCAGCTGGATTATCTGACGATTTTACATGGAACCATTGAGCGCTGCTTGTAACTTCTAGGATTTCTACGACGCGGTTTGCTACAAATGGTTTCCATCGATTAGGTTCCCCAAAGATCCAAGCTAAGACAATTGTAGAATCAGTCCACGCAAACGTTTGATTTGATGAAATTCTCATAGCTTCTCTTGTTTTGTACAATATTTTAGACAGAAGTGCCGCTCCACTTAGTTCAAGTCGTGGCAGTGATATTGTTTTTACAGGAGCTACTTTTGTTCTCGCTGCTACTAAATTTGTTTTTATTTCTCCATTTTTTGTTTGTACTCGACAGTAAACAACAGCTGCATACGCCTTAACAGAAGCATCACAAAAGCCATGCAACGTTATAGCATCTTTATCTGTACTGAAAGTGTTCAACCACCGTTTAATTCTCATATCGTTGACATTTCTTAAATCTTCTCGAATGGCTTTCCATTCCTCCTTTAACTCTTCTCTTATGTCTTCATCCCAACCAATTCCCTCTAGCCATAGCTTTTGAACTAGAATTTTTGCTGTAACGATTGCTGGTGCTATCCAACCTAGTGGGTCAAATATTTTTTGCAAATCTGATAGTATATTTCTCTTTGTTATATGTAATGGTAAATTTTGTAATTGTATCTGATATTGAAATTCATCTTTTTCTAGGCTCCACGACAGACCCAGAGTTCTAATAGTCCCACCAAGTTTCAGTTGTAAATTAATAATATATATATATATATATATATATATATATATATATATATATATATATATATATATATATATATATATATATATATATATATATATATATATATATATATATATATATATATATATATATATATATATATATATATATATATATATATATATATATATATGTATTTGTATCTGTAAATTGAAACATATCAAGGATGCTAATGATGATAGATGATATTTTCAAATTTCTGAAAAGATAAAGAAGAATGATATTTATCTTAACTTAAGTGAATATTCCTTACGCAGAAGTATGCAAAACTAAGAGCGGTCAGCTAGTAAATAATAAACGCAATGCACCTGAACTAAGTCGGTCGTTTGATCGAAGTCACGTCGCTGTACACCTTAAATTAAAGTTAAAATAAATCAATAAAAATGAATTAATTACTTCACATAAGTCTTATTTTTTATTTTTTCGCCACGTAATAAAAGTCAAGGATACAAGCTATTGGGTTATCTATAAAATCTTTAAAACTAGTAAAATTCGGCAGACAAAGAGCGATTTTTTAAGTTCATACTTAATATACTCATATAAAATGTAAGTAGAAGACTTGCTTTTCAGTATACACGATAATAATTAATTATATATTAAAACGTGCGATAATTTTGTCTCCGGAATGCACAATCTCTCATACAATCGGTAGTGTAGTTATCATGTAGAGCATAGTATTGTTAGTTCACATGTAGATCTCTAGCGATGCGCTTGAGTTTACTGTTGATGTGTTTCGTGTTGGCCGTGCGTTGTCAAGACTGTAATGTTGGTGGGAAAAAGATTATTAAACTGTTTCAGAATTTAAGTTTCATGGCTCATTATTTAAATATAATATAAATCATTTATTTATTATATTTAAACTTTATGCGGCGTAAATAGTTAGAAAGATTTAATATAATGCCAAACCAGTACAAAACATCATCTTCAATCAAACGAAAAGGGGATACCCTTTTCGTTTGATTCAAGATGATGTATCGGGCGGAACTCAACTCTGAGCTTTGTCTTACTAAAACAAAGAAGTCATAACAATTTAGAAATAATCAATTTGTTAGTCAGGAATAGTGTTTTTATAGTATATAATTAGTGTTTATTGTAAGTGTACCGAGAATCATCATTGACACTTCGTATCGTGATCTTAAATATATACGATTCATTTTCAGTATGTAGCTCATGAACAGTGCTGCGGCGGATGCTGATTCGAATACACCTGTGTAGACAGTGAGGTTTGTTAGTTTACTGCTATATTGAATTCACTACAAATTAAGATCATTTCATCAATTAAAATGACTCGTCGTAATATATTGTATATATAAAATTTGAAAGGACTAGGACGAGGCACTATAATATAAATCAGAAATAATTGATGTTGTGCTAACTAAATTTAAGCCTTTTATTCTTGTTAAGATCTTTATAATGAAAATAATTAATATACGTAAACAATTCTAAGTGAAACTTATAATTGAATTAGCAACTCTATCAGTTCTTATTCTATACTGTGTCTGTTTTAAAAGTGAGTTAAAGTTCAGACGTTTAACTTATTGTTACCTGTGGCCTCGACTCCATGGGTAAGTAGTAAGGCTAAGAGCGCAGTAATAAATGAGAGGTTTGTATGACACATTACACTGAAACAATTAATCTACCAATGAAATTAACAAGAATCTTGTCAAATCAGTAGTTCCCGAGGTTAGCGACTTTAACCAAATAAATTCTTCAGCTTCTTACTATTACAATGTATGTAAATTAATTATTTCGTTATATACTAACAACTCCTTAACTCTTCAACTTACAGATCATGTCTTCAAGATTAAAATGTGTGCCGTACCAACCGAGACTGTGCAGTGGATGTGAACCATTGCCTATTTGTCGGGAAAAAAGACAGACTTAGTGTTATAGTGACAGTTAATGTGTGATAAACGATATCCGCCACTCAAAATACAATGTCTCGAAAAAGGCAGAAAGCAGGGAATAAAGTGTCTTAACACTAGGTTCCTATGCGGGTCCCTGAGCTTACCATACCTCGAACGGGATAAAGCGCGAAACTAAAAAAAATATAACAAAGTCAGTTTTAATATCGCAAAAGCAAACGTACCTAAACAAAACATCAGCTAAAAGATTACGAGAAAACATTTCCAACCGTATTTATATTATTGTATGAAACGAGGTACTGTAGGAAAAAATAGCTTTCATTTTAACATTTTATTCAATCTACATGATGGTATAGAAAGAAAAAAAATATAGTGCTTTTATATTTTTTACATCGATTTGACATAAACAAGGGTATATAAATATAGAAGAATCAATAAGAAACGTCATATATATATATATATATATATATATATATATATATATATATATATATATATATATATATATATATATATATATATATATATATATATATATATATATATATATATATATATATATATATATATATATATATATATATATATATATATATATATATATATATATATATATATATATATATATATATATATATATATATATATATATATATATATATATATATATACATATATATATATATATATATATATATATATATATATATATATATATATATATATATATATATATATATATATATATATATATATATATATTTAATCCTGCTATATAGTTTTAAAAAAACAAAAGATATTTCAATGAAATTAAAGCCTAGATCTCATTGAAACCGTTGTTACTAATTAAGTACTGCGAATATACAGATATTAAATAATCCTACAGTTTGTAATTCATGTGGAAAATGTAAACAAAATTAATTTAGCGTAGTGTAGTATATTCTGTTATGAACTAGTGTAGTTTTAATGACGTACTTTTTGTTTGATGAGGTCTGTTGAGCACTCATTTAGCTTCCATGACTAATGACTTCTGAGTTATAGCTTTAATTCACCCTTACTTTGTGCATATAAAATACGATTTGTTGTATTTAATATTAATGAAATAAATGTATATATATATATATATATATATATATATATATATATATATATATATATATATATATATATATATATATATATATATATATATATATATATATATATATATATATATATATAATATATATATATATATATATATATATATATATATATATATATATATATATATATATATATATATATATATATATATATATATATATATATATATATATATATATATATATATATATATATATATATATATATATATATATATATATATATATATATATATATATATATATATATATATATATATATGTGCGTATGTATGTGTGTATGTATAATGTAGGTATTGTAATTCTCAACAGATTACTTGAATAACGTCGCTCTAGCAATGCGCTTGACGGTCCTCTTAATATTTTGTTTGACACTTATTTTAATACAAACCGATGCTTGTAAAACAGCTGGAACACAAGTAAGTGTTTTATTGTAATCACGAAAATAAAAATAATTCTCTATAGAAGTAAACATATATAGTTATAACTTTGTAATTTCTTTAACTACATGCTATGTCCTTGTAGTACATATACACGCTAGTGTATACACAAGTTAAACGCAGAAAATTAGCTATGCAAATTAGTTTGAAACTTCCTTATTTAATCTAACATGGTGTTGTAGAGCAAAGTGACAAACGCTGGATTAATTAATTACATAAAGGGAAATAATAATTACTGTCATGTACGTAATCTAGCAAGACAAACTGCCATGATGTTATCCACCAAACACCACGAAATCGAATTTCAAATCGATTTTCAGCAGAAAGCGGAGAGTGAAGTATTTTGATTCTCTGTCTTTATATCGATAAGTCACTCTGTAAAAACTTAATACAAATATAAAATGTAAATGTTTATTTTAAAATTGTTCAAATATCATATATATGATTTTCAGTGCCGTCTCCATGACGAGTGTTGTAAAGAATGCTGTATAGGAGGGACGTGCAAGAATGGTAGACATTAAACAATTTAAATTATTCAAAATCAAAATCAAAATCAAAATTCATTTATTCATGTAGGTATCACAGATACACTTATGCACGTCAATATTTTTCTACTACCATTTCGGAAAGGTGCTTTGTCATGGAGGAGAAGAAATGGCGAAAGAAACTCCTCAGCACATCTTTTAAATTAAAAAAAAAAAAAACAATTATACATACATCTAATGTATTACAAGTATCGCCTAGCCTGAGCGGAACTGGTTGCAGAACTGATTAACTCCATGCGTCTTTGTCATTGATATAATCATCAACCCTATAATAACCTTTGCTAATAAGTTGTGCTTTTGCCCGTTTTTTAAACAATTCTATTGGCAAGTCGCGTATCAATTTCGGAAATTTATTAAAAAAAATTACGCTAAGCCCTATAAAAGAACGTTGAACTTTAGTCAGACGATACGAAGACGTAATTAATTGATGCCTCCGCCGAGTTGAGCGATTATGAATGTCACTATGAAGCTTGTACATATGTAAATTTTTTTTTATAAAGACTATATTATTATAGATATACTGAGACGCAACTGTCAGTATACCTATTTCTTTAAATTTTTCCCGTAATGAGTCCCGTGACTTCAATTTATAAATAGCCCTAATAGCTCTTTTCTGTAATATAAATATTTGATCTACACTGCACGCTTTACCCCACAGTAAGATGCCATAAGACATAATACTGTGAAAGTATGCAAAGTAAACAAGCCTAGCAGTATCGACGTCAGTATATTCTCTAATTTTTCTAATTGCATAAACAGCTCTGCTCAGTTTATTCGCGAGGGCTGCTATATGAGCACCCCATTTAAGTTTACTATCTAGGGTCACTCCCAAAAAAACTGTGGTTTCTTCGATATTTAATTTTTCATTATTTAATTTTAAATTTATATGCATTTTCTTAACGTTTGGTAACGCAAACTCTATGCATTTAGTTTTTTTAGGATTTAAAAGTAAATTATTTATAGTGAACCACTGAGACACATGAGAAAGAGCACTGTTTACGTCGTCAAAATTATTTTTATGCCGATCAGTTTTAAATATTAACGATGTGTCATCAGCAAACAGTACAATATCCGCATGGTTCTTCACATAATACGGTAAATCGTTAATATATACTAGAAAAAGAAAAGGGCTCAGGATTGACCCCTGCGGTACACCCATCACAGCCGGAGACCCCAAAGAATTTGCACCATTGACACTAACTTTTTGAATTCTATTTTTTAAGTAAGACTCGATTAAACTAAGAGCAGCGGTGTTTACACCATAATGACTAAGTTTTAAAAGCAAAGTTTTGTGCTCAACACAGTCAAATGCTTTTGATAAGTCACAGAATACACCAATAGCATTCTGTGAAGCCTCCCAGGCTTCATAGATATGTCGTAAGAGCCTAGCTCCTGCATCAGTTGTACTACGACCTTTAGTAAAACCGTATTGTTCGGGATGCAATAAGTTATTATCATTAAAGTGCGTAAGCATTTGATTAAATATTATCTTTTCAAAAATTTTTCTCAAAGCGGGTAATATAGAAACTGGTCTGTAATTATTAACATCTAATTTATCACCAGATTTAAATAGTGGTATTACTTTGCTGCATTTCATTAGATCGGGGAATATTCCTGAATCTATACACTGATTAAAAATAATAGCTAAACATGGAGATATAACGTCTATAATATGTTTAACCACGTTTACTGAAATGCCCCATAAATCACCCGTATTTTTCATTTTAAGGGACTGAAAAACTTTTATTACTTCACCAGCATTAATATGTTTAAATTCAAAAGAAACTTTGCATTTACTGACGTTACTGTTCAATAGAGCAAGTGCTTCTATCGAGGAAGAGGCGAGGTTACTTGTTAAATTAATAGGGATATTACAAAAATAATTTTCAAAAACGTTTGCGACTTCCCTATCTGCGTTAATTTTATATCCATTACTTAATATTTCATACCTCAGGTCACGGGACTTAGCTTTATCGGTCACACTACTTATAATATTCCAGGTTATTTGAATTTTATTTTCAGAATTTACAATTTTGTTTTAAAATATATTGATTTCGCTTGCCCGCAAACTATTTTAAAAACTTTAGAGTATTTTTTTACATATTCTACAAAATCGGGAGAAAAATTGTATTGCTTTTCTTCATAAAGCTCAAATAATTTATTCCGGCTCTTAAAAATACCCGCGGTAGCCCAATCACTAAATTTTGTCATTTTATTTTTGTCAACGGTCCTAACCTTAAATACTTTATTAAATTCATTTTTAATATTCTTAAATAATGAATTATATAATTTAATAGGGTCTTTCTGTTTAAACGCAGACGAGTCGGGAATTTGTGTACAAACATTATTCTTAAAAGTTAATAATTTATGTTTAGTTATTGGTCTGTACTTTATCAATTGCTTCTGTTTATCAAAAGAATTATGCACCGAAATTCTTTGCCCGCAGTGGTCTGACCTTAATTTACTAAAAATTTCTTTATCTAAAAACTCACAATTGCAAAAAATATTATCTATACAAGTAGCAGAGTTTACAGTTTTTCTAGTGGGTTCAAGAAACAGTGGCTTTAAATTATAACACTTAAACAAACCGAGTAACCTAGAGACATGCGATGATTGTACTAAAATATCAACGTTAAAATCACCGCATATTATTAAATCTTTTTGTGACACACACAATTGTTTGAGGACATCATCTAATGTTTCCTCAAACAAGCAAAATTCCCCCGAGGGGGGCCGGTACACACAAACTATGATAAACCGCTCCAGTTCCACACAGGCCAGTTCGATAGTGCGCTCAATAGAGAGACTAACAATATCCCTTCGGTTTTTACAAGGTAAATTATTGTGCACTAATATAAGTGATCCACCATGAATTGCAGTCTCTCTAAAGAATGCACTTGACAAACTGAAATTATCTACATTAATAATATTATTTGTACTAGACAACCAGTGTTCAGTAATACATAGGATATGTATATTAGTATCCCTAATAAACAATTCAATTTCTAAATCTTTGCCGGAAAAGCCTTGTATATTTTGATGAACAATATTAATATGAGGTGGCTTTTTCATTGTCTTAATTTCTAGTTTAAATAATTGTCTGTACTTGAATTAGTACACATGTCAATTGTATAAGCAGTGGTATTGCTACCACACTCAATAAAAACATTGTCAAAAGACTTATTAGTTACATCATAAGTAACTGTATCTTGAATATTACTAGCTAACAATGTAGCTATATGTCGTTTACATTTTAAAGGTAGATACATTGTATCCCTTTTTAATTTAAAAGATGATACAAATTTATTTGTATCAAAATAAAAAATGGCCTCACTGTGGTGAATTGTCAGATTATACAATAATAAGTTTAATTTATATATGTGCTCATTTTGCTTTTTACTAAGACTGTTACAATATGGAAAAGCACATATAACAAATTTGCATTTTGTACTACTGCTTATTGTTAACAATTTTTCGACACATTTAATAATTTGACTTCGTTTAATGCCTAAACTGTCACCTATCATTAAAATTACATTACTATTTGTATTAAGTTCATTACAATTAATTTGATTTACTAAGTAATCAAAGCTAGCCCCTGGTGAACACTTGTTTATGACTGGCCCATTCAGGCAAGAATTCATAATTGCCCCAAAGCCCTTCCCCAACTTATCAGAAATAACAGTTATATTTTTCTTAACAATATTATCTTTCTTAGATGAGATAGCATGAATTGTATCTGGTGCCATCATTTGAGAGGTACCAGTGTCTTGCATGTCAGAAGGACATGAACAGGTTTTCTCATGTAACAGTTGGTACTTGGTTGACAGCGACTCAAACCTATCCATATTATCATTGCATGTCTCAATCAAATTGTCAAATGATAATATGTGCTCCTTAATTTGGGCCTGTGCTTTATTGTATAGAAAAGTAATATCCTGTAATGACTTCTCCAATCCATTAATTTTATTTTCTAAGTACAGAGTTTCAGATTCATATTCTGTACTATTTTTTTGTAACCTTAGTTGTAATTTTTGAATTTTGCTAGCTAAATATATACATTTTTTCTTAGATTTACTTAATAATTGGATTGAATTATTATTTTTTATAAGTTTTTTTGTTTTTGATATAATTTTTTTTATTTTTATATATTTTCTTAATTTTTTATTACTATTAAAATGTACTAGGGGTTTTACCTGTTCCTCATTTGTTAAATCTATAAATGTAATTGGTGGCTTATGACTGCTGGGACAGGAATTACACTCAATTAATTCGCTGAAAAGGCTCTGATTCGCACTCCAATTCTGTACTTCTTTGAGCCCTTCAAACTGATTTATGGTTTTATTGGCATTACTTAAACTAATTTCTAACTCAGTAATGCGACTCAAAGCCCTCTCATGCTCATTACTACACTGTTCGAATGAGTTTACAATGTCTTGAAGCTGGTCCCGTTGCTCAAGTGTATCCATAAGTTTGTTATGGAGTTCCGCAAGTTGTTTTTTGTATTCTACATTTGACTGTATAATTTTTGTAATCTCAGCTTCACTCTCTTCCCTCTCTTGAAGTAACTGAGCATTGAGATCCTTGGAGATCTTTAATTCCTGAAGAGCTGTCTTGAATTTAGATTCCATATCCTTGAACATTGCCTGACGGGTCATCATATTTGTAGTTTTTGTTTGAGTTGATATACTGCAATAATATAAAGCTTGTGAGTATGTTTCTAGTGTTAAAGCCTTAATTATTAACTTTGTTCTTTAGTTACTAAGACACACAATAACTATTTAAGGTTTGCTGTTTGTGAACTACTTTAGATATTATTATGACGTGTGTATAAATTAAACAGTGTTCGAAAGTAAAGTTGTGTCTGCGGCTATTGATATATTTGTCGTCAAATTTTACTTCCACAGTTAGTCAAGTAAAACGAGACAAATAGTTGTGCCAGTGTGTAATGTGACGTATTTCTCAATTGTGAGAGTATGTATAGGAAGTGATGATACCTAATTACTGATTATAATGTAAAAATCTCAATAAAACAATACTCCCCCGGTTTAAATGATGTTCAAAATTTGAATTTTCGATGACAGTTTCGGCCGGTTATTATGTCGAATTTTTCTGATGGCTGTAGTTGTCACGTATGTAGTTACATTTCGCAAATTAAATACTTATATGAACAATCACACACTAAATTACAATATATACCACTTTTAATAAAGTTATATACACAAATTATATCTAAATTTTAAATTTAAAACAATAGCATTTTGTTGTATTTAATATTAATGAAATAAATGTATATATATATATATATATATATATATATATATATATATATATATATATATATATATATATATATATATATATATATATATATATATATATATATATATATATATATATATATATATATATATATATATATATATATATATATATATATATATATATATATATATATATATATATATATATATATATATATATATATATATATATATATATATATATATATATATATATACATTTATTTCATTAATATTAAATACAACAAAATGCTATTGTTTTAAATTTAAAATTTAGATATAATTTGTGTATATAACTTTATTAAAAGTGGTATATATTGTAATTTAGTGTGTGATTGTTCATATAAGTATTTAATTTGCGAAATGTAACTACATACGTGACAACTACAGCCATCAGAAAAATTCGACATAATAACCGGCCGAAACTGTCATCGAAAATTCAAATTTTGAACATCATTTAAACCGGGGGAGTATTGTTTTATTGAGATTTTTACATTATAATCAGTAATTAGGTATCATCACTTCCTATACATACTCTCACAATTGAGAAATACGTCACATTACACACTGGCACAACTATTTGTCTCGTTTTACTTGACTAACTGTGGAAGTAAAATTTGACGACAATTATATCAATAGCCGCAGACACAACTTTACTTTCGAACACTGTTTAATTTATACACACGTCATAATAATATCTAAAGTAGTTCACAAACAGCAAACCTTAAATAGTTATTGTGTGTCTTAGTAACTAAAGAACAAAGTTAATAATTAAGGCTTTAACACTAGAAACATACTCACAAGCTTTATATTATTGCACTATATCAACTCAAACAAAAACTACAAATATGATGACCCGTCACACAATGTTCAAGGATATGGAATCTAAATTCAAGACAGCTCTTCAGGAATTAAAGATCTCCAAGGATCTCAATGCTCAGTTACTTCAAGAGAGGGAAGAGAGTGAAGCTGAGATTACAAAAATTATACAGTCAAATGTAGAATACAAAAAACAACTTGCGGAACTCCATAACAAACTTATGGATACACTTGAGCAACGGGACCAGCTTCAAGACATTGTAAACTCATTCGAACAGTGTAGTAATGAGCATGAGAGGGCTTTGAGTCGCATTACTGAGTTAGAAATTAGTTTAAGTAATGCCAATAAAACCATAAATCAGTTTGAAGGGCTCAAAGAAGTACAGAATTGGAGTGCGAATCAGAGCCTTTTCAGCGAATTAATTGAGTGTGATTCCTGTCCCAGCAGTCATAAGCCACCAATTACATTTATAGATTTAACAAATGAGGAACAGGTAAAACCCCTAGTACATTTTAATAGTAATAAAAAATTAAGAAAATATATAAAAATAAAAAAAATTATATCAAAAACAAAAAAACTTATAAAAAATAATAATTCAATCCAATTATTAAGTAAATCTAAGAAAAAATGTATATATTTAGCTAGCAAAATTCAAAAATTACAACTAAGGTTACAAAAAAATAGTACAGAATATGAATCTGAAACTCTGTACTTAGAAAATAAAATTAATGGATTGGAGAAGTCATTACAGGATATTACTTTTCTATACAATAAAGCACAGGCCCAAATTAAGGAGCACATATTATCATTTGACA
Source organism: Dione vanillae (assembly GCA_037178615.1). Lineage (NCBI taxonomy): Eukaryota > Metazoa > Arthropoda > Insecta > Lepidoptera > Nymphalidae > Dione > Dione vanillae. The sequence goes on along the minus strand of JAZFAU010000432.1, from coordinate 116,361 downwards.
ATTTGATTGAGACATGCAATGATAATATGGATAGGTTTGAGTCGCTGTCAACCAAGTACCAACTGTTACATGAGAAAACCTGTTCATGTCCTTCTGACATGCAAGACACTGGTACCTCTAAAATGATGGCACCAGATACAATTCATGCTATCTCATCTAAGAAAGATAATATTGTTAAGAAAAATATAACTGTTATTTCTGATAAGTTGGGGAAGGGCTTTGGGGCAATTATGAATTCTTGCCTGAATGGGCCAGTCATAAACAAGTGTTCACCAGGGGCTAGCTTTGATTACTTAGTAAATCAAATTAATTGTAATGAACTTAATACAAATAGTAATGTAATTTTAATGATAGGTGACAGTTTAGGCATTAAACGAAGTCAAATTATTAAATGTGTCGAAAAATTGTTAACAATAAGCAGTAGTACAAAATGCAAATTTGTTATATGTGCTTTTCCATATTGTAACAGTCTTAGTAAAAAGCAAAATGAGCACATATATAAATTAAACTTATTATTGTATAATCTGACAATTCACCACAGTGAGGCCATTTTTTATTTTGATACAAATAAATTTGTATCATCTTTTAAATTAACAAGGGATACAATGTATCTACCTTTAAAATGTAAACGACATATAGCTACATTGTTAGCTAGTAATATTCAAGATACAGTTACTTATGATGTAACTAATAAGTCTTTTGACAATGTTTTTATTGAGTGTGGTAGCAATACCACTGCTTATACAATTGACATGTGTACTAATTCAAGTACAGACAATTATTTAAACTAGAAATTAAGACAATGAAAAAGCTACCTCATATTAATATTGTTCATCAAAATATACAAGGCTTTTCCGGCAAAGATTTAGAAATTGAATTGTTTATTAGGGATACTAATATACATATCCTATGTATTACTGAACACTGGTTGTCTAGTACAAATAATATTATTAATGTAGATAATTTCAGTTTGTCAAGTGCATTCTTTAGAGAGACTGCAATTCATGGTGGATCACTTATATTAGTGCACAATAATTTACCTTGTAAAAACCGAAGGGATATTGTTAGTCTCTCTATTGAGCGCACTATCGAACTGGCCTGTGTGGAACTGGAGCGGTTTATCATAGTTTGTGTGTACCGGCCCCCCTCGGGGGAATTTTGCTTGTTTGAGGAAATATATATATATATATATATATATATATATATATATATATATATATATATATATATATATATATATATATATATATATATATATATATATATATATATATATATATATATATATATATATATATATATATATGTGCGTATGTATGTGTGTATGTATAATGTAGGTATTGTAATTCTCAACAGATTACTTGAATAACGTCGCTCTAGCAATGCGCTTGACGGTCCTCTTAATATTTTGTTTGACACTTATTTTAATACAAACCGATGCTTGTAAAACAGCTGGAACACAAGTAAGTGTTTTATTGTAATCACGAAAATAAAAATAATTCTCTATAGAAGTAAACATATATAGTTATAACTTTGTAATTTCTTTAACTACATGCTATGTCCTTGTAGTACATATACACGCCTAGTGTATACACAAGTTAAACGCAGAAAATTAGCTATGCAAATTAGTTTGAAACTTCCTTATTTAATCTAACATGGTGTTGTAGAGCAAAGTGACAAACGCTGGATTAATTAATTACATAAAGGGAAATAATAATTACTGTCATGTACGTAATCTAGCAAGACAAACTGCCATGATGTTATCCACCAAACACCACGAAATCGAATTTCAAATTGATTTTCAGCAGAAAGCGGAGAGTGGAGTATTTTGATTCTCTGTCTTTATATCGATAAGTCACTCTGTAAAAAATTAAAACAAATATAAAGTGTAAATGATTATTTTAAAATTGTTCAAATATCATGTATATGATTTTCAGTGCCGTCTCCATGACGAGTGTTGTAAAGAATATTGTATAGGAGGGACGTGCAAGAATGGTAGACATTAAACAATTTAAATTATTCATGTACTGAACATTTCTCTAAATATTTTACGAACCGCCACTAACACTATATTTGTACAAATAAACAAATAATATTTGCTGGATTTAAAACTATCGACTTAGAACAAGCGGCTTCGCCCTCTTGTTCTATACAATTATATATTTATTTTAAGCTGAATTCCATATGCATATGTGAGTGTTATTCTGTAGTGTAAGCTACTGCAAAGTTTCATGTAAATCTGCTTAATAGTTTTTGAGTAAACCACATTAAACGTCCGTTCTCGCAAACTTTCACATTTATAATAATTTGTTTCATTAAACAAAATTTAGCCCACAGATCGTGTACTACACCACTTTGAGGACCACCCTTCGCAATTTGAAGATATGAGGCAGATTTTTTACTTTAATGAATTGCATAAAGTATTATATGTAATAAATATATATAGAGTAGGAAAGTATATTTTTCCTTTTAATAAATATATATTTTTGCTTTCAATCCGACTGTAATGGTTTATATCATTTTTTTTATTTTAAAATCTATGAAAGAAACGGAGAAAGTTCTCGATATAATAAATTAAATTTACTTTAGACCACGTAATGCTTTTTAAAGAGAAGACTAATTTTAAATTTTTCTTTTTCAATAGATATTGTTGGCCCAAACATGGTTTTAAAAATTTTAACCTCTTAGGGCTAATAAATTAATTCCAAACTACTTTTTTTACGTTTTCGACTTCGTTGGCTTAACAGTATTATTAAAAAGTAATTTGGATGAGGATGGATTTTTCTAGTTCCATTTTCTTCGTTCCGGAAACTAGGCAAAGTGCGGCGTTGGGTTCCGCCACTCAACACGCAATGCCTCGAAATCGGCGAAAATCAGGGACGGAGAAAGCAGGGACTAAAACAATGGAGGGTCTTAACACTAGGTTCATGGTTCCCGCAGTTCCCTCTACCATCATTTTCAAACATTTTATAAAGCTATTCAATGACCGAAAGCTATATGAATTATAAAATTATTTTAATAAAAGATTAAAGCATCTGTAATTTTAGATGTAAAAATTGTAGCACAACATATTTTTGTTTTCAATCTCAAGTTCAGGTCCAAAATAAACAAAATGTTTAACTATCTTTCAAAATGTTTAACTATCTAATCGCCAATCAATGCTTGTACAGTATATCCTTTGAAAAGTAAAAAAATACACACAAAAAAATTATAGAAAATTATAATAACTATTAACATTATTTACTGGATCATAAATCTTTATGACAATCCTTTATTATACAGTTAAATGTACATATGAACGTTACATTATATATTAAACATATAAACCGTTTATATTTATTAATTAATTTGCTATTTTATTTTTATAACAAAAAAAATAGAAAAAACTGGCAGCAAACTTTAATTTTTAACTATTAATGACTAAGCTGTGAATGTAAGTAGAATTTTAGTAATGTATTATTCTACGTCCTAAATGATAAATATTACGATAAACGAACTGTACTCAAACAAGATGTTCAAGGGAATTCTGCCAATTTAGCGATAAGAGCTATATCTGAATATCATATTCAGCCACTTCTAAATTAAGTGAATAATAATACATAAAGTTGTAGTTCTGTAATGGTTCTGTCATGGATACATTTAGGGACAACGTTAGGTGCAGTACCCTGGTCCCTGGACACCTGTTAAAGTATGGTCTATATATATAGTACAAAGCCATACTTTGTACTATATAGGTATTGGTTCTGTCTTTACTATAAAGGCGCACAGATGGTGCGCCTTTATAGACAGAACCAACATGCTAATAAAACAATCTAATAGTTCAATTTAAATTAAGAAGTAGTTGCCTAATTAATTTGCTGAATTACACACAACGGCTTGCGTGGTTCGACACGTGAAATAACCATAATAATATATCGATTTCAGTAATTACAATCTTTAGTGACACAGGCTCAAGGTGAACCGATTCATATAAGAATTAGGCAAAATCAGTCACCGCATCTGACCTCTACTGGCACTGTAAAGGGCAGACACTGTCATAGCAGGAACAGACAAGCATACATATATGTGTAATAGCAGAACACATTAAAGGGTTTAGACGACCATAGTAAAAAGCATAATTTAAACTTTTCACAGAGTCAGAGCCATCATATACACATACAGTCAAATAAAATAGTCAAATGCTTTAATATTTAACAGAATCGTAATTATTGCACTTTCAATTTGTTATATTAAACTTAATCTAATTTAAACAAAATCAATGTATAATCATTGAATTCACGTAAAATGGATTTTTTCCTATTATTAAGCTATTTATTTATACCAAATTGTTTCAATACCGAGAAATTACTAAGTATTTTTTTTATTTTTGTAGTATATTCTACTATGAAATAACTTTACTCAGGTAGAAATTAGTCAGAATAAGAAAAATACAATATGTATTCAACTCCTCCCAACCATATGTAATAATAACATACGTCACTTGTATTTGAGGCTCTTGTTACTTCCACAACAATAACGGCCACAGATCTTTACAGTTCATTAAATATTGCTTAAGCAACATTTTTCATCACTTATTAAATTTTAAATTTAGCAAAATGTACAACCTTTTAAAATAATGACTGATTTAATAACACCTTTTAATTTATTGTATACTAGTTGGTGTACTTACACACTTAATATCTTATAATTTAGGGACTTACATGCCCTAGACTTTGGATTTTTATCTGGTATGTGTTATATGTACGTCACACTAGACAAGAAGAAGACAAATTGTAAATCATGAGAATCTAATCTTATTTTTCACAGTTCCATATAATAGAACAAACAGTACAATGTGTGATATAACAGTAAGTCACAAAGTATGGAATATTCACTTTTTAGTGACAATTTGTACGCAAAAATATTGCGTTTACCATATTGAATGATCTCATAATTTACAAATAACGCCCAAATTGATTGACTTTAGCGTGTATATCACAATATTGACTTGAGACCTTGAGCAAATCGTCACTTTTCATATAATCCATGAAATGTTTTGGGTAATTATGGCACAATTAATCCTATTTTCACTCCTCCACTGCCGTAATAATAACCTCCTCTTACTACTTTTAAATTTTTATTATTCATGGTCCATTTCTCACGTGAATATGATTACTTGAAAGTGACTAAAAATACACAAATATTATGAAAATATTGCTATCTGTATTTTTGTCTGTTCTGTTTCTATTTGTCTAAACCCCAGAACAGCCGATTCAATTTTTATGGGATTCTTATTTTACCGATTTGTAGGTCAAACATTACTCTACGCGAGTATCTTCTCTTACAAAAACTTTGTATATAAAATGATAATTTTGACTAAGATAATTTTTTTGACAATATTGAGGACCGTCGTGGCGCAAAGGCGCAACGTCTGTCTGTAACGCGATGGTTACTGGGTTCAATTCCCAGTCGGGGAAGATGGATTTGTCTATTTCCATTTTCTTCGCTCTGGCATCTAAGGCAAATCGCGGCGTTGAGTTTCGCCACTCAACACGCAATGCCTCGAAAACGGCGGAAAGTGGGGACGGAGTAAGCAGGGACTAAGTAACGGAGTGTCTCAACACTAGGTTCCCACAGTCCCTGCAGTTCCCTCTGCCTACCCTGCCATGTGCGGGATAAAGCGTGAAGCTAAAAAAAAATTTAATATAGATAATGTGATTGGAAGGAAAAGAAACATTACTTATAAATAACCGACGAAGTCGCGGACGGATCTCTAGTACACGATATATTCTATAAATGGCATAAGGTATATCGTTATACGTTAGTATATAAGTAGCATAAAATCGATCAATATTTCAATAACTTTATCATACTTTATACATTTGCAATACAAAAGTGACTTTTGATAGTGATTTTAAAATGCGCTTTTTGTTGCTATTATTATGTTTAGCACTAATTATTGTTCAATCTTATGGCTGTAAAGAGAATCATGCGACGGTAAGTGAAATTCTACTCAGTTCATTATTTAAAAAATCATTTTACTATGAGGAAATTAGAAGACATCAAGTTGTTTTGTTTCTTGGTAATTTATACCAGTTACATATACACTTAGCTCGAGAGGTGGAACTCAAATCAGCGCTTTGCTTTCTTACCCTCTGGTAAGAAAGAAACTCTCTCTCTGACAGTCAGTTGCCAGCAACTGTCATTTATTATTTTTTTTAAATTTAATTTATATCGAGTTTCTTATATTATATTGAGAATTTATTAATGTATGATTCACGTTAACTCCTTTCAATAGCTATTGAATGAAGCGAGTGAGAACCGTCGTGGCGTTTGCGGGTTCGACTGTAACTGGAGACCAATGAATTATATGTATTAATTTTCTCCATTCTGGTAACTAGGCATAATCTGGCCGTTGCATTTAATACTCCTGAATACCATGTCTTGTCCGGGATATAACGAGAAGTTAAAAAAATATTGCTGTTGAACGAAATAATCTATGCAGTAATATAACTATATAAAAAAGTATATTAAATTTTTCATAGTGCTTTTCACACAATAACTGCTGCAGCGGATGCTGCATTGGAGGTTCATGTAAAAATGGTAAGAATAAATAATTCTCAAACTAAAAGCATTTTTAATAAATATTGTTATGTTAGGTTTGTTTTATAGTTTTTACCTGCGGTACCTTTCGCTAATCAAATGCTAACTAAGAGTTGTGTGGGAGACACGACAGGAGGAAACTTTGGCCATACTCTGCAAGTACATTGGGTTAAATGCAATTGGTTAACATAACGCAATATAGCCCCTCGTGTATTGAAAATGCGACAATTTGATGTCAGTCTGTCCTTCTGTCAATATAGATGTAGAAATAAAGGAAACAAAACTGAAAATTAGTGATATACAATTATATCATCATTACAATTTTATCTTTAAATTAAAACGAGAAAGCAAATTTATAATATTTAACTTCTAACCTCATAATAATGTAATATACTTAGAACTTTCAGTGCGTGATAAATCACAGTTTATCGATATATAATATTGTGATTTGCAACGATAGGGTTTTCACCTAAACTAAACCATCAATTCAATTCAATTGTATAACAGTGTATTGAGTACTATACTGTATGGCTGGATGTACCATACAGTACCTCGCTTCGTTATCGTCCCTGTATGAGGCGTGACGTATGTTCATGTCCATATGTCGTAGCAAATTGATTTCTATTAATTATAGTGTGGAATTTTTTAGCTTTCATACCCTGTTCAAGTTCATGGGCCTTGCCATAGAATCGTGGCTGAACAGAATAAATAAATAAATAAATAAATTTGTCATTTATTTTATTGAATATAATAATAAAAAAATAATAAAAATGTTTTTTTTTTATTTTTAATATTCTTCTTTTCACCTTCGTATATGTCACGCATAAAAGAGGGTAAAAATAACGTTTCGCAAACTTACTTATATTTCGACTGAATTTGATCATTGTTTATATATCAGAGCATGGAGAGAAAATAATAATAATATATAAAATAATTAAAGCAAGCTTTTCGTCAAGTGGGTATCGAATCTAGAACCAAACCTTCTTATAGTCAAATATTGTGACGCGAAGTGAATTTTTTTTATTTATTGTTTTATTATTGTTTATTTTATTCAATATACAAAGTTGTATTTCATTACTTATTACACGGTATTAATAAACTCAATCTTATATTTAAACGATAAACGTTGGACTGGTCATAATAAATAAATGGAAATGTTCCTTTGTCAAATTGCGTAAAAATGATTAAGCTTATTATTTAAGCCAAAATGCCTCAACATCGAGATCTAACAATCTATATATAATACATATTAAAAATTCCTCAAAGAACCAGTAACTACAAGAACACAGCTCCATCGAGTCACTGTAGAGTTAAAAACGTACATTCTAGTAAAAAAGCCATTCTAAGTTCCTAGACAAACGACAACTGCTCTAAAATAGCAGTTAATCTATGTTTAAGTGATAACTCCTAATCCAATGTATGTGTATTCCATCACGCTCACTAAACATTAGACGCAGCTTGTATACAGAATGTAGAATAGAATAAATTGTTATAAGTACGGAATTGAACTATTTAAATGATATAATTTGTAAGTAAATTATTTCTGTTTCTGTAAAAACAGTTTTACAAGAAAAATACTCAATTAACGACATGTATTACAGGCGTACCTATAGTATTATGGAACGTAATCTATTTGGAATTTAAAGATTTATCTAATATTAGAACACAAAGTCATCGACTTGTGGAATATTCGCTTAAAATTTATAAGCTGGTGCTCGCAATTTCCACTTGAGATGTTCCAGAACTTAGCAATGCCTGTCATATTTAGCAATTTTTATTACGTTATTTAGTTTTGTTTGCAGTTCACTCACTTTCATTATCTATATTTTCATCGGCGGTCTCTATATCCCTGGGCAATTACCTTTCAAACCTCCCAAAGGACCGGGTTTCCTTGATCCCAAAAATACCCACAAGAAAAATACAATAATAAATAAAATAAACAAATAAAACCTCCTTTTCCGTGATACTTCGTAAGTGGAACAAATGTTTCTAATTCTGTGTTTTGCAAAATAAGCAGAAACAACGTAATGGCAAATAAAATAGTTTTCACTACTTTAAAAGCGCAAGAAGCTTTTTGAAGCGAGAATCGAAATGTGTGCAAAATCGAGACTTCAATTTGAATGGCTAATTCTACGTGCGCTTGTAATAATAAGAACCTCTAAGAGAAATGACTATAGGAATGGAATAAAAAAGATTTTAGCTTTCATAGTCGATGCGAACAAAGTCACGGACTACAACATATTATTATAAAACATATTATTATTATTTTATATAAACATTGTATATTACATTAATATCGATAATTACTTTAAATATGACCAATAAATTACTGAAACCTAAAAATTATAAGAAAAAGAGAAATATAAAGAAGAAAAAAAATAAAATTTTCTATGGATATGTGAGCAGATGCCACCAGCACCAGACGACAAGGTAACAATTAAATTAAATTGAGGCGTTTGGTAAGCACCTCCTATAGTAAGTGTGAAGGAAATGTTTACCTTTCGATTATGATTCATCGACTTATCTCTCATATATGTGTATATTGAATGTTGAACGTAACGTTATGCTTTAAATGTTTGAACTTTTAGTTAAGTGAAGCATTTGTGTACTCTAGGGCCATCGTGGTGTAGACTGACTGGAAAGGAGAAGGTTGTGAGTTCGAACCTCACATGAGTTATGCATGCCTACATAGGTAGTACATATACCAATGCGTAAATATAGTATGTACGAATGCATATCTAAGTATCTCTATTGATCTATACGTGTTATCTATACGTATTAATTATCACATTAGTACACATCTGCTATATTTTTTTTATTTTTGCTATTACTTCTCCTCTACCTAATAATTGACTGGAAGAAATCGCCCATTTAACGATAAGGTCACCTGTTGTGTAGTCTTAAACAGTGGTGTACAATAGCTTCACGGATTATCCCGTTCATAGCAGAGTAGGAAAATGATACCGCAGGAACCGTGGGAACCTAGTGTTAAGATTATCCGTTTCCTGTTTTCCGTATTTTCGAGGCATTGCGTGTTGAGTGGCAAAACTCAACTTTTGACTAGGTGCCAGAGCGAAAAAAATTAAAATGAAAAAATCAACCGTCGCGTGGAAATCGAACGCACAAACCGTTGCGTTCCCGGGCAGACTCTACGTCTCTGCGCCACGACTGTCGTCGGTACATTAGAATAATAATGTTTACCTTTACTTTTATATATTATATATTTTATTATGCTTTTAACATCAGATTAAGAAGGTATAGTAAGGTAAGGTAAGTAACCATAGATTGATGTATAAAAAATATACTACGAAAATAGAAGTAATTTATAAACATTTCACGTGCAAGTGTTTCCAAACTCTTTCCAACAACTCCTCATGACAAATATCACAATCCAAACAATAAACTGAGTTATCGGTTTTCTGAACTTGTATTAGCACAACTACTTCCGATCGCCACACAAATCATATTGTACACGCTTCTCGCGTGTGAAGTTTTATTATAGTATTAAGAATAAATAAAAGGAAAAATCGTATCTTATGATCAGTTGATACTATATTGTAAAATATACGTGACATTGAAACCTAACATATGAAAATAATTAATAAACATTCTCTTTACTTTAGTTTCCTCAGTCACTAATGAAGTCAACGGTTAAGCACAAAAACTGCAGCCCTCGTTACTAAAGAGTACTGGCTGCCTACAAAAACACGTTGATATGCAGCATCCTAAATTTATTATTTAAGCCGAACCAAAACACTTACTAGACAAAAAGTACTAAGATAATTGCGTCCGCGGAACTGGACCATAACATGGCATGGCAACCGAATTCCAAACGACATTGTCATGAATAAGGTTGAAACATTTCATTTTATGTTTCACAGTAATATACATTCCTTATTGCCGTGTTTTATGTGAAAATTGCATATTTTCAGGGTCGTTTTAGGAGTTACAAGCCCGTGGTTACGCTTTTACAGCTGTATCTTTTATTTAGTGTACAGTTTTATGTGTAATATTTAAAAATATATGGAAATGGCATTGCTGGTACTGACGCTTTAAGGCAGCGAAACTAGGATATTTAAGAGGAGTGAAAAAAAATAAGTAAATGCTTTATTACGTAATACATGGATGATTCCATGTCCATACCATTGTATGGACATAGTTGTGTATGTCAGCACTTTGAGCTCGTTCAGATGATAAATGGTGAAGTAATGATAAATATGTGAATGAAATGTGTGTGAGGTAAGAGATGTAGGTGTAGTTAGGTGAAGACACAAGTAGACCTTTTAAACACAATGTCATGATTGTATTAAGTTCTGTTAATGAAATTAAATATTTTGTAACAATAATTACATATTAAGCAGAGGCGTAAATGCTGCCTGTAAACGCGATGGTTTGAGGGTTCGATTCCCATTTGGGGTAGATGGATTTTTCTTTTTCTATTTTAAACTAGGCAAAGCGCGGCGTTGAGTTCCGCCACTCAACACGCAATGCCTCAAAAAGGCGGAAAGTGGGGGACGGAGAAAGGAGGAACTAAGCAACGGAGTGTCTTAACACTAGGTTCCTGCAGTCCCCTCTGCCTACCTTGCAATATGCGGAATAAAGCGTGATCCTCAAAAGAAAAAACTAAATATTTTCATATAATATTATATAATAAATTCATTTAAACTGACTTAATGTACTTACATTTAATTTAGTATAAAACATTGGCAGCTTACAACGTACTTGTTCGATATACCACATAATTGCTATGGCAACGCGTATACCACGCGTCAGTGTGTCCACTAATATACTTAAATCTACAAATGCATGCAGTACGGAATGCTCACGGCACTATAGATACCATTTCACTTACTTACTTACCTCACTACAGAACATTTTACAATACAACACAAATTTGCGTAGCCAACATTTATAGTGTAGGAATAAAACTACCCATTTTTATCTCTCAGTAGATACGTTTCTCTTAAGGAACCTTTCCAGTGTGACAGCCCGAAAAATTGCTGTTTTTCACGATTTTTTTTTATTAAGAAAAAATAATCTAATCGGTCCGGTTTTTTTTGTATATTTATTGGGTATTGAAGAATACAGAACAATTTTTTAAAGATCGATTTATTTATTAATTAATATGTATAAAAATGGTGAAACAATTGTTGCAGAAAATGCACTTGGATGTGGTGTCCACGTTGGGGGTCGCAATTTTGATCTGAAAAAAAAAAACACAAAGAGATTATTGATCGGTATATAATTGGCTTTCGTGCTATGGAGGGTTTTTTTTTTTTTTTTGCAAAAATGGCGCCGGTTTGAACAAAAAGTATCGATTTTAGCATTTTTTTTTGGCAGTTTTTTTTTTTTAAATAGGAAGATGTCAAAAAAAAAAGCTTCCATAGCACGATAAACAATGACGTTAAGAATATTGTGTAAAAAATTCAACTCGATAGCTTTAAAACTCTGCCCTCCAAGTTGGACACCATTTTGAAAAATGCTGTTTCAAGAAAAACGCGTTCAAAGTTTCAAGTGAGGAAATTTTAGGTAAATCGTTTACTTACGGTCAATCAGCGATGCCAGGTCCATACAATATCCATTCTGCTTCTTCGAAAAAATCGTGCTCGATCGATTGTTCAGTCCGACGAGCTGTCCTCGCTTCTTTGCTATCCAAGGACGCCCGGCGGTTTGCTTGGGTGATGCGCGCATTCTTGTACTTAGCGGCGAAATCTGCGGCGGTCGGCCCTATCGTGCATCCCATCGTCTCAAAAATTTTTAAAATTGGATTATAACCTTCATTGAAGGTGCAGACAGCACACTGCGTAGCGATTTCTACTATCTGCTTGCCGCAGAATACGTGCTTTGGGGCTAGTTGCCACACATAGTGATTGAAGCTCTCGTTATTGTTTTGAGTGTTCTTCACGTAGCGTCGCGTCGTCACTTCACTTCACGTCGCTATTACACTTTTTGCACTTCAACAGTTCCTGAAGAGCGCCGAAAACCAAAAAAAACTCCAAAATGACGTAGCTCAACGTTTGATCGATTCGTACTTCAAACTCTGGACTTTTTTCTAAGATTTTTGCTGCCGAAGTGCTCACAAACGTTAGATCCGTTTCGATATCGTGTCGATTTGTTCCCTTGAAACCCGCGGATCTTTTTCGTTGATTTCGCGGATGTCCGCTTCTCGAGCCTTTTCTATCCTGCCACGCACATTTCTCTTTCGTAGATGTATCCATTTTGAATGTCGAAACCGAACTGAAAGACGAACCGGACCCACGTTGGAAGGTACACGAGCAGGTAGAAACGAGACAATAGAAATAACAGTCGCACGGGCAGATGGCCGACGCGGCGGCATTAGAGGCCGCATGGGAAATACCCATGCGGCCTCTAATGCTCCGTTCCCTTCTTTTAAGAAATGCTGTACAGTAACCGAAATAATCTGTATTTCGGCATGAAAATTTCAGGGAATATTCGGAAGAGTGTATACTATTGGATAAAGCAAAAAAAAATCAATATTTTGAAAATTTCACACTGGAAAGCTTCCTTAAGAAAAATTTCGTTGCTATTCATTTAGAAACTTATATTACGTCAAAATTACTAAAAATTATAAGTTATAATTATTAAGTATAACTTCTTGTGATTAAGATTTGTAAATAGTACCTAATATGTTGTACATATATGGTAATATTAGAAGATTAAGGTGGTAAGGTATATTATATTCATTTGAAGATTTAAATAAAATGGTAAGTAAATAAACTCTGAATTTTCTGTAAAATAAAGAAAAGTATAAAAGTATGTTCAAAGTTATAAAGTATTCTGAGGAAAAAAACGTTTATAATATTATCGTATACATATTCTAGCACGTAACGCTCGTTATTTACATCTGTTAATTCTTTAGAGGAACAACGAGAAAAGTTATGTGAATGAAAGTAAGTTTATTTTGAATGTTAATTAAGAATTGGAAATAAATCGAATAAAATACATAATCAAAAAATCACCGTCATCATTATTTAATCAATGTGAATTGTGCTCAACTGTCATGTACGAAACGCCATAAATAAAAAGTGAAAAGAGAAGAACAAATATATTTTTCAATGAAGTTACTATAAAGTAGAGAACATTATGTGGAGAGATGGAGATAAAGGTGACGTGTCACACGTTCACAGCTCTAGTAACATTTCGTAAATAAACTGCAACAGATGCTTAAAGGTTTATCAAAGTTCATCGAATAACCACTGTGAATTAGTGCCGAAAGGACATTTAATGTGCCATCCTGTCCGCCTCCCCATTAGAGATAGGCGCTGTGAATGAAGTAGCAACTACAGAGTAAAATATTTTTGTCAAGCTTTAATTTTTTGTATTATTCTACGGTTAACTATATTTTCGTATCTGTTTATAGGGAACAGTAAAACTATATGTATATCTATATTTTGCGGTCATGTCACGCAGAAAAGGACTTTAAAAAATTTGAGGATTTCTGAATTTGTAAAAACCAACTATAGGCATAGGAGTCTGACATGCACAGTCACTGAAATACTAGATCTTTTATCATATCAACGTGCGTACCTTTCCCTCCTCCAAAAAAAGAAAACTCACATACAATCTCACTCACATAAATATGTATACGCGTATACTTAATATAATAATTTCTTGTAAGTATTTAAAATACCTAAACGTTGCTAAACATAGGTTCTATGACATTTAGCTAGGTTTATATAATTTGCTACTGTAGTAGAAGCCTGGTTACCCGTGACACAGGTTTCTTATCTAACACAACAGCGACCCAAACATGTTAATGTCATTTTGACTTAAAATATTGTATTTTCATTATTTACTGGCGACCCGTTCGCGGCTTCACTGGCTTGAACGATTTTGTCGGATTTACTCTAACATAATATGTACAGACGTTAATTACGACATGTTTACTTTATAATTTATCATAACTTTATAATATAGTGCTAGTTAAAATAAGTCACTATTCTAAATATAAAATATAAATACATTTAAACTTTTTAATTAACGTGACATTGGCGAAGTACGCTAATATCAAAGAACAACAACAGAACATAGTAAAAATCGAATAGCTGTCAGTCAAACACTTCTATCTCATCAGTACACAAAATTAATCCATGTTTGTTGAAAATATATTTATATCCACGTAAAATATATAAAAAAATCAGCTGTCATTTTATTTACTCTGAGTGTGATTCTTAAATTAGAGTGTGATTGTGATTCTCAGAGGATCGTCGTGGCGCAGAGGCGCAACGTCTGCCTGTAACGCGACTAACGCGACGGTTTCTGGGTTCGATCCCCAGTCGGGGAAGATGGATTTTTCTATTTCCATTTTCTTCGCTCTGGCAACTATGGCAAAGCGCGGCGTTCAGTTCCGCCACTCAACACGCAATGCCTCGAAAACGGTGGAAAGCGGGGACAAAGTAAGCAGGGACTAAGTAACGGAGTGTCTTAACACTAGGTTCGTATGGTCCTGCAGTTCCCTCTGCCTACCCTGCCATGTGCGGGATAAAGCGTGAAGCTAAAAGAAAGAAAAAGATTCTGAAATTGGATTGAAAACGGGTAGGTTTATCTTGACAGAAACTTATTGAGATGCTGTCTTCATATAAAACTTTATTTGAGGAATATTTCTTTTATATTTTACATTTGGATATTCTATTAAAAAACCATTTAAAAAAATAATATTAAACTATTTTTAAGACGCGTCTCACTTTCCACCTAGATTCATGAATAGAAGTTTAGTGACTACCTACTACTACTACTTTAGGAACCAGTGAGGATGTCACAGTAAGAATGAAGAAGAACGTGCTCAGGTGGTTTGGGCACGTCGATAGTTATTTTCATATTTAAAAGAGGAAACGAAAATGAAATCTCACCCTCCTTTGAGTATTGAACTATGTTTTTAACTTATATATAAGGTTCATAGACTACCCTAATTACTCCACAATCTTCCATATAGACAAAACAGTTTTATTTACAGTACTTAATCAATCTCGTCGAGGTCAGCTATCAGATGTCAGTCAATATTGCACTAGCTAGACCAAGTTGCTGAATTAGTGTGTACTCTCATCCTAGCTCACCGGAGTACAAAATTAAGTTTGATGTAGTCAAGTTATGACATCGATTATATCGAGCATTGCATCGCAAGCGGAGTGGACGTATTTGGAAAATGATTAAAAAAATCTCTCGGATAACGTAACATGTAATTTTAAATAATTTAGCCTTAATACTTGTCTTCTCTGTCCAATCTGATATATGCGTGATACATCGTGAAAGAAAAAAAATGCACCCTCTAAATAAACGTCTTCATAAACAAGTCAAAATGACAACAAAGATATGCAATAAAATATACAATTCTATTAAAGTAATTAATTAGCCTAAGACCTTAGTGCTGTTACCTAAATGTTTCATAGTTCATTTATTAAAGCTATTTCATTAGGTTGTAAACAAGCACTTTATTACTATCGTCTATGCTTCAACTGTATAGGTCTAAACATATGACGTACTTGAAGTAAACAAATTGCACCTTTATTGAGGAGTGTTTTAACACCTCCGAACTCCCCAAGAGAAAATGTACTCTCTCTGTGTATGCTGTATGCAAGAAATAGTACTTATTTATTTATAAATAAAAGTTAGCTTAGGCCTACTAACCACTGAACCTCAATATGATCTGAACTACCGTTGTTTCATTCAGTAGTTCTTTCAGACAAATGGGAAAAGTCTTTATTAAAAATTTATAATATTTAGAAGATTGTAATTTGAGACTTTTAATAAATTGTAGCGTGTTCCAATTATACGTATACTGGCCAACTTTACTAGATGTTTAATTAAATTTAAACGCAATTTGTATTATTTTATACTTGTATATAACATAAATTGTCATTCAACACAGAAATCTGTTTATTTACTACCAGTACGTAGATGTATGAAAGTATTTGTACAAATTGACATAACTTAAAAAAGGCCGAGTATGTTTAAATATAAATGTGAAGATAGCAGGTTCGATTCTCACTAATTGAATTTTGAATAATTTATGGTCCACAGTTTCGGTTATGTGTTCGGAACAAACAAACTTGTCTTCCATTTTTTCCTACTCTAAAATATACTTTTTGTCAATATTTATTAGTAAAAATATCTAAAAGTTCTAATAAATTGATTTTTTCTTAAGAATATTAATCTTGCTAAGTAAATTTAAATTGGTAATCATCTTTCTCTGAACATTAACAATATCACGTCAAGGAAATATTGTAAATTAGTACCCACCTCTAGAATATAAGATGGACCGTCTTCAGCCCCTTAAATAGACTCGATCGTGTCATCAAAGAAAATGCTATTCATGAAACGCTAATCGGTTTTGGACAGAGTTCCCCGCTTAATCAATTTACATCTCCGTCTGTCGGTGTCTCTGTAGGGAACTTATAGTAACGTTTTATATATAGTATATACTTTTGAGTAATGAATATAAATAAATTATTTAGCTATCATTTTATAGCTCCACAAGATAAGCGGTGTTATTAAAATGCAAATGTTCCAACATCACTGCCAGATGATATTTAGCGTTTAAACGAATTTGTCTAATTGTTCAAGCATTGTCGGTGTTGTTAGACGTGTTTTAGTTAATGGAAGAACATTGATCCTAATTTATTATTAAGTATTAAAAAATTCTTCGTAAAGACGAGAAATAATAGCTATAATTTACTGAAGAAATATTTTGCTTTATTATAAACACAGTATTGGTACAGCGACGCGGCGAACTCTTACATTAATTGGATAAATATTATGAAAATAAGATTATGTTTGTAAAGACTTACAGTACTAATTGTTTAGTTTAAATTGTTTAGTCCTTGGGAGCGCTAGGTTCCGGGGGAACAATTAAATTGCTTTTCAAATAGTTTTTTATAGAATATAATAACTATTATTTGTAACTAATAAGAATCTAGTACATTGTAGCCTCCAGGCTAGGCTATTCAAACATTCACGTTCAATTACATACTAAAATTAAAATAGAAAATATCATCGGCCGTTGTACTCAATACTACCATAATGAAGAATGAAAGCAACAAGTAAATCTCTAATGTAATGAGCATTAATAAAATCACTGTAACAACTTTTACAAAAGTTTTGACTTATATTTCTTCACAGAAAATTAGTGTCAAAGAATTATAGAGAGAACATTTTCTTACAATATAAATATTTCAATATTAAATCGAAAAAAATTAAATCGAAAGTAATTCGTAAATTTCAATAGTTATTTAAATTTAGCCTAAGACTAGAATATAAAGATCAGGACTTGCGACCCATCTGTAAGCTTAAAGGGCCCATAATAAACAATTTTGTTTTACTGTATATTTCATACGTAAATATTATTGATCATTATCTTGGTTCGCAGGTGGTATTAATCTAATAGGTTTCTATCATAATAAAAAATTATGTATATTATAATATCAAATACAAACATAATATACCTTATTGCACAACAGCATAAACATAACATAATAATTATAAAAGTAAAAAGGAACAGAAGTACAATCAGGAGGCCTTATCGCTTAAAGCGATCTCTTCCAGGCAACCTTTGGATGTTGGAGTTGTAAAAACAAACGGGTGGTGCATTAAATACAACATATATTTAAATACATAACCATACAAAAATAAAAATAAATAAATTGAATATAAATATACATACATACATACAAACATATATACATACAAACATATATACATACATTTATAATACACATATAAAACAAAGGCAAAAACTACTGATTCAAATAGTAGTTTTTAAGACGCTTTTTAAAAGTATCCAGGCTTTTCGCACGTCTAATTTCAAGGGGTAAGGAATTCCATAGTCGGGCAGCTTTAATAGTGAAGGAATTAGAGAAAAAGGAAGAAGAATGAATAGGAATTTCGAGTAACAGGTTACTATTGGAGCGTAAGGAACGTGAGTGGGTGTCATGAAGAAAATTAAATTATATCTTCAAGTACGGATGAGTAGAAGGGTTAAACAGCATTGATTAGAGAACATGAAGAATGTGTATATTCCTGCGAATGGCGAATAGGCAGCCACTTGAGCTTATTACGAAACTCGGAAATATGATCATATTTGCTTATACCAAATATGAACCTGATGCAAAGATTTTGAAGCCGCTCAAGTTTATTCAAAAGCTCCTCTTTAATATTAAGGTAACAAATATCAGCATAATCAAGAATTGGTAATAGGATTGAATTTGCCAGCACAATTTTGGTGGGTATAGGTAAGAAATTGCGCAGCCTACGCAGGCACAAAGAAGCAGCATAAATTTTTTTACTTACCTCAGGGTTTCTATCATGTATAACATATACCAACGCAACAGTTTATGGTCTATATTAAATCATACAAATTCCTTTGTCAGTTATTGCAAACTTATTGTTAAAGTACTTTATAAACAACGAAAATAAAAAACAGTGTTGTATTTTAATTATCAATACGAGATCTAGTAACTAATTTTTAAACGTCTTTTGTTTATTTATTTAAGTTGTACAATTAAACATTTGTATAACAGTTTTACTAATATATTGAAAGCAAAATAAATTCTATGCAATGTAAAGTACTTGAGGGAAAATTGTTATATAAATCCACTTTTAGATATACAAGTATTTGCTATACTTGTATATCTTGTATAAGCTATAGAAACTCTTTTCTGAGCTAAGGAGTTCTTAAATATGTACATATATGACTTCTTTTATTTGCTTATATTTATTTCTGCTTTCTTTGCTTGTTCTTTGTATATCGTAGACGGTAGAGTTCAATTGAAGATATAAAACTAAGCGCATAAACGTGAACTATAAAACTAACTATGAAAAATTTTGCATTTTCAAGAACAACTTTTTGTATTGAATTTTTGTTTAAAGTGATGGTATTATTTAGAGTTTAGAGTAAAAATAATATAATATGTACATATGTATTTAGAAAACAAAAGTTGTTAAAATTATTTATTTAAAGGAAAACATCACAACACACAAAGATTCTGCGTAATTGTAGTAAATTACAGAAAACTCTTTACAACAATATTTCAGAGTACTCTTCCAATACTATATTACTATACTAGACTATTGCCTACATACAACAGCCTCGATTGACATACATTTATCGTTTTTATAGACTTCTTATATCTTTATCGAATTTTCTTTTATATATAATTTTACTACATGTTTTTGAAATTTTATCTTCGACATCCTCACTCGAGGATCGTCAATATGTGACGTATCTAGCCAATACTTTATAATTAGATAAAGAAAGGTCATAGGTCGATTTCATATTTTATTTCATATTCACAGTATTATTATGTTAGTTCTAATTTACACGACTTTGAAGTAAAAGACAAATAAGTAAACTTATTAATTCCGCTGCTTAAAATCAGTGATATTACATCAAATGTAGGCTTAATTTAGTTGTCTCTTGAGAGTTCTGTGTCATTTATCTGATACCCTAAAAGTACAAATTAAGAACACGAGATCCATTATAAAATTCCGTTTTTTGAAGTTTAGCAGTAATAGGAATGTATACTTTTTGTTCTGTTCAAGATAGTAGTCTATTCAATTTCATTCCACTAAATATATTATTTAAATAAAAAAAATAGTATAGCAGCTTATGTAGCGGAAACTTTTAAACTTGGTTTTTGATACTTTTGAGCCCAATTTTCAAGACATTAAGTGTTGAAGTCGAGAAACTCAACCACGCGATTTGTTGTTATTAGCTGAGCAAGCGTAACGATATAATCGTTACCCTATAGCAGAATCTACAAAATGTATGGAGTGTTCCACCTCTATTCTCTGCGTTGTTCTTCTTCATATGCGGGTATATTGAAGCTAAGAAAAGTGCTTGTTGGTTTCCAAATAGTTTTTAAAGTATTTCCATAAACATAGTATAGTACATAGAACGTGATTTAGGCCTTATACGAAAAATTTAATAAGCATAAATATTTTATTTAATCTATACTTTCAAAAACTAACGCATTCTATATTATACATTTTTGCCAAATAAGCTCTTCATATTTACAGTATTATTATAGGAAGATATAAGTTATTTAAAAGTAGTTTTTATAAAATTAGGCTAAAAACCAAAAGAGTTTATTATTAAGAACGAATATACAAGTCAATGTTAAAATCCCTACATTTAGTCCATCGATCTTCATTTTCAACGCAAAAACATCTTGAGATAAATAAAATTGATTGCGATACACATTTAGTTGTTGTAAACACTTTGGTCAGTAATTGATATTGCCAAGAGCTTAAAATCAAAGGCGTAATATCAAAACGTCCGCATATGAGTACATATCATGAATGCGTCAAACGTGAAATTGAAAACGTTGTGTACATTTTTTTGCATTTCTTAGTATTTTTAAAATAATCTAAACATCGTAGTACAAGCTAAACTACAACAGAAAGCTATTTGCTATCATTTGTACTATGTTGCCGTAAGACACTCGAGCTGTCTTGAAACATATAACAAGCTTGTCTCTAATCAAATTGCTGTTCGAATAGTGTGATCACAAATTCCGTATGAGATAACAACTGTTGTTGTTTTGCTGCTGCTTGCTGCTGCAGCGTTGCGTTATGCTGCGTCAATAATCCCTTTTCCAATAATAAGTGCAAATAAGTCCAAGTTTTCATTACTAGCTCTATTATGTTGAAATTTATATATACAATTTGTTATAACTTTTCTATTGAAATAGTTTACGATACATTAAATAAAGTTATTCTTATTTTTTATCACAAGTATCATAATCATATACATTTCTATAGCAAATAATAAGTCTTCGAACCCTAGCGATATATTACAGGCGAGACATTGTTTGAGCAGCGCTAATTGTGGCCATCCCCCAAAGCAAACACCAACAAACTACACGACCATACGCGGAACAAATAGTCGCGTGGAAAATGATTGTGTTCAAGAACTTCTAGCAAACATCGGTTTACTTTTTAATATTACTTTATAATAATGCAGTTTCATGTTTTCGACGCATAGAGTGTCACTGTGTGAGTGTAGGTACAGCTGTTGTATTGGTGTATTGTGTTGACTTCCACTCAGGAGTATATTTAGATGATTTTCTTATCATAGCGAATGCGAGATGACGTCGGTAATATAGATAAATTTCTCAAGTTTACTTGATGATGTCTGCGTACTACTATTAATTGTTTTCAAGAACATACTCCTTAGTTGGTATTTGTAAAATAAAAATAAATTTCTTGATCATATTCAGTACAAGTGAGCGTTATATGTGCATTTCAAAGTGGTCCTTTAAATCTGCACTTTGAGATTGTACGTAGGATCAATCTACGGAGATCTTCTCATTCCATCACATTTACGAAAAGAAAATTACAAGAAAATTACAAATTGTTTCCATTTCATAAATATAAAATATATAAAGTACAATCATTTTTACGAGTATGTTCAAGGAGCAACAATTTTTTTATTTATACATAAGAGTTTCGATACTACCTTTGCTACCTTACACATAGTAAACAAAGTCGTAAAAACTATATAATTTGATAGCTAAAAGTGTTACCACTTTGAACAGATTACCGTTCTGTTATAATTTTATATACTGTTTTAATTTTAGTCGTCAAGTGATTTTAAAGGAAAAACAAATATTTAGAAGTCAAAATGAGGACCTTAACTAAGACAAAATATGTAAAATAAGACTATTTCGGTTCGTTCTCGTCTTTGCTTTAACTCAAAAGAACGCCTTAAATAACAAAACCTACAGTGTTCGACAAAATGTTATACAAAGTACAACAATAACTTTAAAGAAATTTTGTAAATTCAATCTTAAAATAAAAAATTATAATAGGAAATCTAAAACCATAGCGTAACGCCTATTTGTATTTATAAATGCACTAAGTTTCTTTAAAAGTTACAAAGAGCCTTTTGCATCTGTGGAAAGATTTTAATATAGTGATACGGGGTCTTGTTTAGAAAGGCAATCCAAAGTTCTTTATTTAATCGACGCGAATAGAATTCATAAAGGTCTTTCGAGTGTAACTGGACAGTTTTTATCTGAAACTATAAAGAAAAAGTTAGCAAGCTATTTATTACTTTAGGACGTTTACAGTGTTTTGTTGAGGATAAGATTTCAGTATAGTTCTTTTTAATACTATATAGTGTAAAGCTGGTACCACAGGTTTGATTTGAGCGTTAGATAAACAAGTACGATTTACGCAAGATTTTAAATAACTTTGTGGTAACATTGTATACTTTAACACTAATATTAATTTATAGGATTTATTCAGCTTCACGCTGTATGACTATAATGTAAGCTTTTTAAGTAAACGCAAAGTTTTCTCACTATATTTCGCATCTCACATGGCAGGGCAATTAAAGTGAACCTAGTAACCCTTTATTCTAGCCTTTAAACCGCAATTCAATTAGTGTTTTCATTAATGGAACTTAGCGGCGCTTTTAAATGAAATGTAAACAGAGATCAATCTATAATAATTAAAATATACATGTAAGTGAGAATCGAATACTTATTCAGGGCACTTAAAGTAAGACTTCCCCGCAACACTACGACGATCTCAAATGAAAACATCACTACAAAACTATTTAGTTAATTACAGATGAAATAAAAAATGAAATAGCTATAATATTTATACTGTTATATATAATTCATATTACTAATGATAAACGAAAAGGAATGGGCTCAAGAAAGTCGATTATTTGTTTTCAACTTCGACATTAGAATGCTAAATGAAGTGTCACTCATGATTTGTAGGAGCATAAAATTATTTTTAAAACACATTATTTATTAGAAATTTACCAAGAAATAAGTTATTAAAACCATGTTTACTTAGTTTATTCCTTCTTTTGCAGACAAAAAAATCAATGAAAACTTAGCCTACAAAATATTTACTCTTAAAACTTAGATGTCAATTGCCAGTTACATTATGGAGGTGTTTAGAACTACATAGACCTTTAAGAGAAAATGTTGAAGCTTACTAAGAAAGAAAAATAAGTCAAGCTTGATTTGGACGTCGATTTGAACTGACATATATATTCAAATATATTTGTTACTGTGCAACAATAGCCTCTGAATAGTTGATACGTATAGTACGTATATTAATTAGTCGTCACTTGATCAAGTAACGTTATTGCATTTGCAATACATCTAAATAGTTAACATATTCAATTGATCCATTAAGTGCTCCTAAATAGATCAGGAGGAAGGAATTAGGTCGAAATACCTCAAAGCTGTAGGATATGGACATGCAGTAGTAAACACTCACTCACTAAAACACTCACGCTTGTAAAAATCAGAACTGGCACAAAATTTCTTAAAGCAGTACATGAAGTCGTGAAGAGGTACGGTATATATTTTTGCAAAATAATTGTAATGATTGTGGATTCCATTCCCGCAGTATGTCATGACAAAGCAGAGCGGCAGAGGAGCTATTCTAGCTGAAAGTTTAGAACTCAGTGTTCTGATACTCGATTCTCTTTCTCCTTGTCGACTCTTCTATATGCCTAGTTTCATTTTCGGCGAGTTTGAATTAATACAAATAATGGTTTGATTATTATAGGTTAATAGGTTTGACTGTTAATGTTGCGTAGTGTGCTTTTTAAATTCTGCACATTATTGCAAACTACAGTGTAGCTATAAACATTGTTATTTATTTATTTTTTTTTATAGCTTCACGCTTTTATCCCGCATATTGCAGGGTAGGCAGAGGGAAATGCAGGAACCATATGAACCTAGTGTTAAAACACTCGCTGTCGCCGTCGCTTAGTCCCTGCTTTCTCCGTCCCCGCTTTCCACCTTATTTAAGGCATTGCGTGTTGAGTGGCGGAACTCAACTTATTTTTAATTTCTTAAATTATTTACAATATAGATTATAATTTGTGTTTCAGAATAGAGTGCCAAAAAAAGTGGCAGTTACTATCAATTTTAATTTATACTTTCAACGATTCCTAAGATTTCTTTTCTATTTAAATTATCATATTAAAGTAGCTTCACGCTTTATCCCACACATGGCAGGGTAGGCAGAGGGAACTGCAGGAACCGTGGGAACCTAGTGTTAAGACACTCCGTTGCTTTGTCCCTGCTTTCTCCGTCCCCGCTTTCCGCCTTTTTCGAGGCATTGCGTGTTGAGGTGCGGAACTCAACGCCGCGCTTTGCCTAGTTTGCCAGAGCGAAGAAAATGGAAATATAAAAATCCATCTTCCCCGACTGGGGATCGAACCCAGAAACCGTCGCGTTACAGGCAGACGTTGCGCCTCTGCGCCACGACGGTGCACAATTGAGTGCGTCAGAGTGTAAATTAGGAAAATTAGGAAATAGTTTCTTTTATTTTCTAATTTTCCTAATATGCACTCTGACGCACTCCGTAACTTTACTTCTGTCCTTTAAATATTAGACATATTGGAAATGTGTGCATAGTCTACCAAGAATAGACTAAAGCAACTAAATAAAGAGAATGTTAAATTAATGATAAATTTCTCGTGCTCGTAACCAAAGTATCGACGGACGAGCCAATTTCCAATTATTTAGCGAATGTAAGGAAGGTATTTTCTCGTTGGAGTGACAACTTAGTGAGTTTATAACTTGAAATAATTCTTGTGGTTTAATGTATGTATATTTACAAATTATAACAGGGAGATAATTATGACCGCTTACTAATTGTCTAATATGATCATAACAAATTAAGGCTGAAAGCTGAGAACAAACAGAAATATCTCTATACTGCCTACTATACGGACCTGCTCAGATAACATCTACAAAAATCTAGTTTTCGCAAACCCGCCCCATTCCTCTTTATGGCTTCACTAATAATGACTGTTATTCTTAATGACAGATAAAGGCAATATAAAGTTCAGTGACCGAAAGCAATAGCTCAAACACCAATGATTTACTTACGCCCTCCATAATATGCCACGGCTTAATAATATACGTTGGCGTTGCTTTTTAAATATTGCGCACGTTTTTTTACTCAGCTTTTCATCCATTCACTATTTAAAAAACTTACTGAATAGGTCCTTGTAATATATGCTTAAGTGACTAAAAGGTAACTTAGGGACTCATTCCTCCTCTATTTTCTACATAACACATTATTTGACAGAGTCTAAAACGAATTTTTATTTACTATTGTATTTTAAATAGTAATTAATAGTTAAGGGCCAACGGAAAGTAATTGCAAAAATATATTGAAAATTAAAGCAAAAAATAATGAAAAATAAGCCTGTATATTGTCTCCGAGCGACGCGATCAACTGATAACTCCGCTCTAGATTAATTAAAAGGGATCACTTTCATTATTATCTGTAGTCTGAAATTCATGAACTCTTTAATTGATTTTTTAATTTTGTTTGTACGCACCTTTATGTAATTTGTTTAGGTTTTATAGCTTAGGAAAAGCTCAGTGCTCGTTACATAAAACATTTGAAAGCTTCGAATTCATTATAACCACAGAACCTTGAAGAAAATTAACAATGCAGGCTTAGACAACCGTTTTCTTAAAATATACCTAAGTATTAAAATATTAATTTAAAAAACCATACATGGCTTTACCAAATAAAATCAGCTTTAAAACTTTAACCTAGCTATCCTTGGAAGATATTCAAGAAAATAGTCATATGTAACTTAAATGTAGTTGTTACATGTAAGGTGTGTGAAGAACATTTTAAAATATTTTTTTATAAAAATGAAACTAAACAAGGTTTTTATATAGGATCCTTGAGTTCTGATCAATATTTTAAAGATAAATATTAAGAATAGGATCATGTGGTAACTTAACGACTTTAGTTTTTTATTATACTTTGAAACATATGTTTGAAAAATATACTTATACTTAAATATACGTAGCTGATTAGAGGAAACCTAGTATTGAGACGCTGTCCAATATTTTTGATTCACTTGCTACCGGAGCAGGTGATATAATATCATTTATACCCCTCGATTACGAATCGAATCTACGACCGCCGCCCTTACAAACAGTCGAACTAAACATTTAATTTACTAAATAGAAACACTTGTACATAAATAGCGCGATGGCGAACGTAAAAATTATAATAAATAGCGCTAACTTTATTATAATTATAAAAGAATAAATTATTAATTAGAATTACTACAAAGTCAATTAACTAATAAAATAAGTAAC
Organism: Dione vanillae; assembly: GCA_037178615.1. Classification (NCBI taxonomy): domain Eukaryota; kingdom Metazoa; phylum Arthropoda; class Insecta; order Lepidoptera; family Nymphalidae; genus Dione; species Dione vanillae. The sequence goes on along the minus strand of JAZFAU010000432.1, from coordinate 89,656 downwards.
GTTAGTAAGCGACATAATGAATAAGCTTTAGAAGCTTCTTTATTTTTTTTGACAATGACTGTTTAAAATGGTTTTGTGGCAATTTAAAATATAAATTTTTCGTAAACAACTTTCCACGTTAAGTCGAAGGGTCAAATACAATTTGTCACTTTTCTGTGGTCCGGAAGAATACAAATTAATATTGTAAAGCGAAAAAATGTTTTTCTTGGCCAAAAAACGTGAAAATATGTTCTTAGCAAGATAACCAGAGGTAATGGAGCGGCAAACGCTACATACTTATTGTATCTGTTATTAAAAATACAAAATCCCCTTAATGTACATTTTATTTAAATAAGCTCCCGCTGTTTACTTTCCACTTAAATTACATGCAAGTAAAGTCTGATAAATCCTTGGTGTATTTAATACCATTTGAAACAGTGTTATGTCGTTACGAGAGAACATACAACAACGATCTGGCATTCATCCAGTCGTACCGGACAAATTAAAATACGAATTAGTCTATTCATTACCCGTAATTTGGTATTTCTGCTGTATTTATATAGTGATATTGAAACACGAAACATTCTAATGATAAAATTTTAAATTATAGTATTTTATTTTAGAGAAATATATATTTTTTTGACAAATTTTAAACAGTATTTAATTACCACTACTACACTGTAACTACTTATTACAATATTACTACTGTTGTTGCAAGGCTTCCACATTCTAGATAAGACTAACGTAAGTTCTGAGTGAGATTACAAGGGTGAAGTAAATTTAATATTGAATATCTGTAACGACATTAACAGAATAGATTTCTAAGTTAATCCTTCAGTAGCAAGAGCACAGAGAAACATAACAACCAGCAAATGCTCAATAGAGTTCGTGAAAGTAAAAAACCTACACAAAAGCCTTTCTCCATATTAGATCCAGCTCCTGAGGCCTGTCGTGGCGCAGAGGCGTAAGCGTTTGCCTTTAAACGCGACGGCTTGTGGGTTCGTTTCCCACTAGGGTAGATGGATTTTTCTATTTCCATTTTCTTCGCTCTGAAAACTAGGCAAAGCGCGGCGTTGAGTTCCGCCACTCAACACGCAATGCCTCGAAAAAAGCGGAAAGTGGGGACGGAGAAAGCAGGAACTACGCAACGGAGTGTCTTAACACTAGGTTCATATAGTTCCTGCAGTTCAATCTGTCTACCCTGCAATATGCGGGATAAAGCGTGAAGCTAAAAAAAAAGATCCAGCTCCTGATTCGACACTAGTGATGGACACGTATGAGAAACAGTATAGAATTCCTGAGGATATTTGAGTTTCGTCATCCAGGTCGGATATTTTTCTATATTCTCGCAGCGTAAAACGCGTAGTACTGGTAGAACTTACAGTTCCATGGGAAATAAATATCCCGAAAAGTCACCACCAATTAATCAATAAGTATCTATTTCGATCTTACAAATGAGGAACAGAAACAGAAATAGGTTCAGAGCTAGCTTATATGCGGTTGAAGTAGGAAGGAGGTATAACAGCGAAATCTCTCTATAGTTTACTAAAAGATCTCGGCCTGTCTAGAACTATCACAAAATATTTAGCAACAATTGTTTTCTATTTTCACTTGCTAGTTATTTACATAATTTACATGGACAGTTGATTGTCTAAGCATGATAATAAATTTGAATAACATAAATATTTAAGAAGAGAGAGGAGCCCGTCTTATATACCAGACATGAGGTTAGTTAATGGTATGAATCACTTCCTGGACTTGTACTTGTACTTGGTCGTATCTTATATGAACTTTATATTCCGGAGTAAATAGTCAACTTAGTACTAAATCACTTCATTCCTCACGTGGCCTTAATACACTTGATCAGATTCATTATGAAAAGTTACAATACACGTACAAGGTTATGGAACATATTCTTCATAAAAGGAGGAGGGAGGATGCATTCAATCTCACATAATGTTTATAACAGTTTAAATGAACAACTCGAGTCAAGTTACTACTAAGTTTCTCCATACAATTGATACTAAATTAACGTACAATTGCATTTAGTTAGAAATAATGAAATTGCTATAAGTTCGCTGGTGAGTCGTGAATGAGAGAGCGGTACAAAAGTTAGGCGTGAGTCTATATGTCTATATAAGCAAAACATTGCCGGTTTACATGTGCGTCGACATTTAAGTACCAGTAACATTTAAGTAGTAGGTTATTTGTAATAAGTTTACATTTTACGTGAATTTAATTTACCAAAAAAAAGAAAAGTGAGAAATGGAGTGTCGTAACACTAGGTTGTCTGTTTTCTCTATGTAAGAAAAAACTACAAATAAAACTATAATTTATATGAAGTAGCCTCAATAGTAATGAATTGTACTAAACCTCTTAAATGCGTGTTTATATATTTTCAGAACGTGCATGCACAATATGTACACTAATAATGGAATATTACATAATGTATAATTACATTATGTAATATTCCATTTTTAATTTACGTAATTCACTTTCATTGTATGTATTACAGCGATCACCATATAAAAACAAATATCGAATTAAAAATAAATTTCTATACTTTCATTCGCTATTTTATTTCTCGTATCTCTCATTACCTAATGTAGCACGATGCCATTACACGTCCTATTATAAAAGGAAGGGATCATTAATAAGGGCCATACGAGATAATTCGCATACGCAGAAGAAACTAACTTGATAAAAGAATAAAATATCCCTACTGTCATTGCCTAATTAAAGTCAAGCTCAGTTACGACTTTTGACAGATGCGGTAAGATGATTGTACAAAATCATTTTTTCTTTGTTTATATATAATGTATATGTATGAACAATCGGCAATAGAATTAAACATTGTTATAAAGTAACCTTTATTAAAGTGTTTCTTAATGCGTTGCTAAACACGCGGCTTGTATCTCTGGTTCCAAGTAAAGTATATATAGGCTTATTATTTATCAAATATCTGTGCAAACTTTAAAATTACCTTTTTTTAAAAGGAAAAATTTAAATTAAATAGCAAAATTAAAAACTCTAAAGCAAATATCAGTTTGCACCACAAATATATTTAATAAATCTTGAAAAATACAACAGAGACACACAAATTTCGTGTAAAAATTTTTACAAAACTTTCGCGATTTTTGCGCACAAAATTGTTTCCCGAAATGGTTTTTGTCTACATTATACTTATAAATCTTTTGTCCACAAAATTTAATTTCGATTTAATAACAACGTATATAACATAACATAGGGTGTATATAGTAGTATATAATGAACTGCGTTCTGCTACCAAAAAATATATATTGTGAATAGTGGGTAGGATTGGTTCAGCAATTGTGGAAGCGTGCTGAGGGGGAGGTTATTTATTAATTATTTACCTTATAGTCGGTCTTAGGATAATAGAAATTGTACAGTACCTTATCTTCATAATTCACAACACAAACACTGATTGTTCACGTCACCGTGGAATGTTTCACATTAGTCTTCTTCACTTAGGGTTACTTGCACTATTATCTTTTGTAGGTTTGTCTTTGTCAGGTTCAATATCAAGAGGGAATACACAAAAGGGAAATCAAATAAGGCTGAGGGAAAATCACACCGCTAATTAATATTAGATTCAGGAAGGACGTGCGCTCGCGTCGGCCGTCTCACGTGCCCCTTTTTCTACTTCTCGACAACTACTACTAACCGCTCGCGCGGGGTGTTCGCACAAGACTCCAAACTAGTCGGGGTTGCCATATATGAACAAACATAGCCCCCGCCCTAAACATCTAATGTTTACGAGAAAATGGGAGTAGCTAACTAATAGGTAGACGAACTAATTTGGTTAAGGCTCTCTTTAGGATACCTGTCGAGGTCTTAACATCGAACACATGCACAATGCTATCTTTACCAGGATAAATTTGGGAAATGCGACCACGTCGCCACTGTAAAGGGGGTAAATTATCATCTTTTATGAGGACTAGCTCGCCTACTGTTGGAGGATTCACTGGATCAGTCCACTTCTGCCTAGTCTGCAGAGTGTATAGGTACTCTAACTGCCACCGCGACCAAAAATGTTGAGTTATCTGTTGCACTACTTGAAAACGGGTTAAATGATTAATTTTTACATTGTTATAGGGATACTCCGGCAAAGCACTAAGAGGTTGGCCAATCAAAAAATGACCAGGCGTCAAAACTTCTAGATCGTTTGGTCATTAGATAAGGGACATAACGGCCGGGAATTTAATACCGCTTCAATTTTAGCAAAAATTGTAGTTAATTCCTCGAACGTTAAAGGAGTTTTGCCAATCACTCTTTTAAGGTGGGTTTTGGGTGGCTGCTTCGAACAATCCTCCCCAATGAGGGCAGGCAGGTGGGTCAAATAACCAATTTATACCCTTTTTAGCGAGGTCATCACTAATATCAAGTTTATTTTTAACTAAAAAATCATAAACATCGCTTTGATTTAACTCAATATACTCACGCATAAAAGAAATATATTTATCACGCAATTTAGGGTCCGCGTTTAAACGCTTCTCGAGGCCAAGGAAACGACGGATAGCTGTAGGTTTAGATTCTCCAAGAGTAGGTCGATCGTTCAGGAAGGGGAGCCTCACAATGAACCGACCCTCAGTGTGACGGGAGGTTGTACTTTTAAAAAATATCTCACACACGTTATCTAAGGGGTTAGCATTCATGGGTTGAGGGGTCTCTTCGACCTTCCAGAATCTCTCGATGAGACGGGATAAGGATATTCCAGTCATGGGGGGCTTTAATTCACCATAATCGGCAGCGACTGGACCGCAAACAATATAACCAAAAATTGTAGATAAAGCAGTAAGGCCGTTAAAGTTAAATATTTTATCTTGTAATAAAAGCGCGCCGAATACGTCAGCACCCAATAGTATATCTATCGGGCCAGGCTTATTATAGGTAGGGTCAGCAAGGGAAAAATCACTATTAGGAAAAAACACAGACTCAGGGAACTCAAACTCAGGATGCGTACCGGCAATCACATCTATAACTATAGCAGAGGTTGACACCTCAGGGAAGGAATTATACAAAGGTTTAAAACACAGGGAAATAGAACCACGGGAAACCACTAAAGAAATATTACCTATGCCACGTACAAGGGCACAGGAGGGGGAGATGGTCAAATTAAGGTAATTAACAACAAGATCGGTTGTAATGAGGCAACCCTGGGCACCGGTATCACATAAGGCACGCGCTTCAATATAATAACCACTAGCAGTTTTAACGTGTAATTTAACAGTAGGCAATAATATAAGGGAATTGGGTGAGATATTCAGGCAAGGGGAAGGGGGAGTAATACAAGTATCTAGCTATGTGGGTTTATCTTCTCTATTATAGGAATTATCACGATATCTTATTTTATTTTCAACCTGTCTAGGTTGGGGCGGAGCATTTTCTCTGGGGGGAGAAGCTGTCTGGGAATGTCGTTGGGGGGAGCGCTGGAGTTGCGAAGGGGAATATTTCTTATGCTGGCCCCCGCCCATATGGGGATCGCGGGTAGAAGCAGGACAGGTACGCGGATAATTGCGTTTATTAAATTTGGAATTATAATTACAATTGCGATTGGATGAGGTGGGATACATTGGGTTACGGGAATCATTAAAACATAGCATAGTGTGATGGGATGAGCGACCGCAGGTTGAACATTTGTAGTCCCGCTTGCACATAAGAATTGAATGTTTGTCCAAACACCTATAACATAACCGGGAATGTTTTACAAATCTCGATCTTTCTCTAGGATTCATAGCTCTAAATTCGGGACATTCACGGAGGTAATGGGAAGAGGAAGCACACAGGTAACATTTTTTACTATTATTTATTACAGGTAACATTTTTTGTCTATTATCTAATATAGGGGAGGGAGGAGCCGCAAAGTAAGTATGTTTAGGTACAGTACTTTTAAATTTCGTCAGGTTAGAATCTACAAGGGAGGTGTTGCCAACGTTGTCATGGTGACGACATTCGTCTTCCAAAAAAGTAGTAAGATTTTTAAAGGTAGGTAATTCATCAGCGTCACCGCCATAACAACGCTTAAAACGGGATTTCAAATCAGAGGGAAGCTTAGTCAAACATATATGTACTAACATATAAGACCATGAGGAGACGGGTAACTCTAAACGCTCTAAACAGCGATAGGCAGTTAACAAGGGGTTCAAAAAGGCCGCGCGCAAACCTGTAAATTTATTCGAAATCTCCGGCAGGGTAAGTATCTGGGTTATGTAGGTATCAGCAAGAACCCGTGTATTGTGATACCGCTGTTTCAACAACTCACGAGCGACTTCATAGTTGCCTTCTTCAATTTTTAAATGTAGCAACAACCGCTTAGGTTCATCTGCTAAGGATCCAACCAAGTACTGTAATTTCATTGTGGGGGTTAAATGGTGTTGGGAATCTACTACACTGTCAAACTGATCAATAAAACTTATCCAGGAGTCAGGACGTCCATCAAACTTAGGGATAGGTAAATCAGGTAATCTATTATAAGGAGTTCGCTCAGTAATATTTCTACTACTCATTCTTACGGGTGTACTGGCCATGACAGGATCAACTACGGGAGCAGGTGGGCACAACTCTAACTGACGCACCCGGAGGTCGTCTATTTTCTTATTTACTAAACGCACTTCTTTTTTTACATAACTAATTTCTTGGTAATCGATAGCCGAGTCTAACCCACCCAGGAGCACTGAGGACGCGTTTACAAATAAATTACAATGAGAATCTAAATCCTTGAACCTAACTAATAATCTAGGTATTTCAGAAGTGCCAAGAAGTTCCGAGGTATCGGCAATCCAATCGGAAACAAAGCGTACCACACCTATATTTTTTCTATATTCTGCGCTTTCCGTATATAAGGAACATTTTACTGTTTCATCATGAGTAGCCATTTTAAATTATCAAGTAAACTAATAACTGAACTAAAATATTAAAAATTAATAAACGCGTAATAAACAATGAACCCACTACCAACGGGCGAGATCAGAAATCAAGTAAACAAATAACTCAACTAAAATATTAAAAAAATAATAAACTCGTAATAAACAATGAATCCACAACAACTGGCGAGATAAGAAACCAGTTACGGTCAAGGTCAGGGACGCGTCGAGTCGGCGATCTACATATATCGCAATATAACAAAATAATATGATATACAATATCACTACAATTAAGACTTAAGCTTCATTTAAATAAAAAAAAAAAGGGTAACAATAAAAGTGTAGGGATAATATTTTAAAGTAAGTTAGTTTTTTAAGGAAATTATATTAAAATATTTTAACTAACTTCAATTATAATTTAAAACGGGATAGGTAATAACGTATAGGCGTAATATTATAAAATATATGTAACCATATTATGTGTATTTATTATATTTTATATTTAATATATAAAATTATATTCAATATTTATTTATATATTTTACACATTATACATTCACCCTACGCAATTATATATTCAGTATTATACGTATAAAAATTTCATATGACATTATTTTTTAAATAACTCGATGCGAACACGTTTTAAAAGGTTAGGAAATCAAGTAAATTATATTGTAATTATGCGTTAGGGACTCAGAGGGATGAAACCACGCTCTGCTACTAGAAAATGTATATAGTAGTATATAATGAACTGCGTTCTGCTACCAAAAAATATATATTGTGAATAGTGGGTAGGATTGGTTCAGCAATTGTGGAAGCGTGCTGAGGGGGAGGTTATTTATTAATTCTTTACCTTATAGTCGGTCTTAGGATAATAGAAATTGTACAGTACCTTATCTTCATAATTCACAACACAAACACTGATTGTTCACGTCACCGTGGAATGTTTCACATTAGTCTTCTTCACTTAGGGTTACTTGCACTATTATCTTTTGTAGGTTTGTCTTTGTCAGGTTCAATATCAAGAGGGAATACACAAAAGGGAAATCAAATAAGGCTGAGGGAAAATCACACCGCTAATTAATATTAGATTCAGGAAGGACGTGCGCTCGCGTCGGCCGTCTCACGTGCCCCTTTTTCTACTTCTCGACAACTACTACTAACCGCTCGCGCGGGGTGTTCGCACAAGAGTCGGGGTTGCCATATATGAACAAACATAGGGAATTAAAATATTGCAAATTACTCAAAGCTAACTCTTGCTTGCTTTATTATTTTACATAATTTTAAGTTTAAATATAACACGTTCATATTCTTTATTTACTTAATATCTATGTCATTAGGTTTGTCGGACCCCAATCACATATAGAGAGTTTTATTAAGATATGTTCAAGTCCACTTTTAAAAGTGTGTGTCTAAATAATACTCTTAAAACAAGTAACAATATAAAAAAATCCATGCATTTTTTTAAAGCACAACTTCTCATATAAATAACAAACTATAAAATAGGAATAATCAAATGAAAGTTTTCTACAATTTTACATCACCAGATCCAGTTATATTAACGATGGAATACACTTTTATCATTGAACATACTCGATTTTTTGTGAAATTTATTAAATTGAACTCGCTTTCAACTCAACTACATATTAACAGTTCTTAACTGACCCACGGTCTCAATCATGAAATCATTTAGTGATTACAAAGTGTCAAACTGTATGTTATTACTGGAAGCGAGAATAGACTATTTTCACACTAGGTGCTACCTACCGTGAAACCTTCGCTTGAGGGATGTGATATTACAAAAAAACATTCTTTGAACATTATTTTAAATGTTTAACAATGTAATAAATTGTTACAAGCGTATTGGTGTGTGGCGTGTAAATAGCCTCCACCAGAGCGGGTTCCGTAAATCGGAGAATGCGTTATGGGCAGCGCCGTCAACTTATTTGTTCGGTGAAAAATCAAATAGCCAAGCAAAATCCATTAACCTGCATAACGGTTTCCGCGGTCTCAAACTCTGCTGGTCTGATTCTTCGCCGTACAGCACTGCACCGGAATGTTTCAGGATTACAAAACGAACTATGTTAATGTTCGTTGCAGCGGGATAACGGTAGTTGCAAATAAATCGGCAGCGTCTTCTCAAAAGCACGTAACTCGGCTGAGGTTTTCACAGTTAATGGCGGAACCAAAAAAAGCACTAGTAAGCGTGTCAGTATGCGGGTCAAAGGTTAACTCTGACCACTTTGACCAATGAGCGGCGTTCATAGAGCACAGGTTAAATTTTACTGGGCCTTAACTAGTCACAGAACAAATAAGTACTAACTGCTCAACTACGTATTATTTCTACACAATACAATTTCAGCTAGGAGATATCAGCTATATGAACATATCACCTTTACGCATGGTTTATTTTTCTCGCCGTGGGTGCAGGTTCCAATTCCACTGTGTTCAAGTTCCTATAGGTTTTCTTTAATAAAATTTAGCTTTTGTACATTTTCTATAAGGTTTATTTTCAAAGAAGTGCCTGGAACGCGACACAATGCAGATATAAAAGATACCCGTTGAAATGGGCTTAACGCTCACCTCCACTGAGCTAGATCCAAAGTAGACTCCTATCTCAGAGCTATTGTGTTTCATGAACAAAATTACAATGTATTTATATGCAATATATAATTATTGGTACATCTATTTTATAAATACGTTTTCATATATGTTCATATATGTGCACGTAGAACTGACGAAAAGAAAAGTTTTTTAAATTAACTTCTTCATTGTAAAGTTGTTGCTTGAAAAGTACCCCAAACAATCGTAAAGAAACATTCATTATAGCTCGATAACGGTAAAAGCACACCCGCGGGCAATAAACATATTACGAAGACTTCCTGAATGTTTCGTATATATGAATTAATTTCAGTTTGGTCGTTCCTAATTAAGCTACTTTAAACTCATGATAATAGAGCTTTAGAGCTACGAGACAACGGCTTAGATGTCAGCTTTTATTATAAGTATATAAAATGCGAATACATATTAGGAAATATATAAAATCTGAGCGCAGAATATAGAAACCATCACGTTTACAATCGGATCGCTGCGTCTTTTCGCCACTTCTTCTTCAATAGAACGTTTAAAATGATGATGATTGTTTTAGTTTTAATTTCTTACACCGTATTTCGCGGCACGTCAATATAGTATCAACCTGTCAAATCGACAAAATTGCTCAAATAAAAAGGCCAAGCGCGGCATCACTCTTCACGCCATGTATCGACGGCTGGGCAGAAAGCTGGGAATATACTGTTGTAACACTGTATTCACTTAGAATACCAGGTGAAGCAAATATTAGTAATGAAATTATAACAATAATTAAACTAAATCAGTAAAACTAATTATACAATTACATACAAATGCAAATATCCACTATCCGCGATAAATTTTCACACAATCTAAACTAATTTCGTATGATGCTATCAACAAACTAATAACTTACACTGTCGCACTTGAACCGTAGCGTTATTTAAATTAAATAATGTTCACATTTTATAAGATTTTACTTATTTGAAGGGAACCATATATAAGTATGTATATGGCAAAGATTTAAAATAGCTTTTACTACTTTTTTAGGGAAAGAAAAAATATCTATTAGTACTTTACAAAAAGTCTTCTGAAAGTTAAGCTAAAAGTAAAAGCACGTCCTATAGAAAAATATTACCATTATGTTTAGGTTTTCTTTAAACGATATGCTGTATTGTGTACCATAGTGTCATTGTGGCAGTGTCTGAAAGTAAAACGATAGAAGTGGGTTCGCTGCTCACTCGATATATCGGTATATACTCGATGTACATGTATACAGACTAACTGTATAATGCAAAACGTAAACAAATTTCCCAACAGACCTGTTCAGCTAATTATACGTCCAAAATGCAGCTTTACCACATTTTAATATTGTACAAGGACATCTAATTAGTAATAGATAAAGTTGTAACTGTTTAAAAATTATTGTCATAAGTTAAATAGTAGATATTCCCTTGAAAAATAGATATTTGTCTAGATACAATACATATTAGTAGTCTTTATTAATGGAATTACCTATATATTATATATATATGTCAAAAGAGTGACAAACACACGAGGCCCTTACAATGTTCTTTATACTGAACACACCAACTATTTGTAAGGGTGTTTGAGCCTCAGCGTGTACAGGAACAAACATGCGATACAAACGATTAATTTCGAATATAAACACACTCGGTCCTTTGGTAGTGTCGCGTCAGGGAACACAGGTCCAACACATAGAGGCCCCTTAAAAATATAGTATATTTCACTATGATGCACCCTAGGATCTTATACGGAATAAGTTTTGGATGGTCATTGTTCATCATAGCGCAGTCAAACTCACTCAATGAAATGGTGACTTAAGATTAGACTCCTCTTTTCTTGTTGCCTATCTACCTATAAAGTCACTCAATTAAATGGTGACTTAAGATTAGACTCCTCTTTTCTTGTTGCCTATCTACCTATAAAGTAGAAGCATTTAATTTCGCTGAATGAGCCTCGAACTCTATAATGCGCTTAACGTCATCCACACGCACACGCTCTGTAAAGTCAAGCTAACGTTACACTTATTGCATAACATATACAAGTGCTAATTAACTCAATATTTAAATTAACTTGTTAGCTTCATTCTGTGTTGAAATCAAATGGTAGAAAAAAATCCAGTAATTATTTTATAGAAATAATTATTTCGTAGAAATATTCAATGTACAGGCTTATGCCCATATTATTTGTACTTCATAATTATTTAAAACACTAATAAAATATAAATCTATGATTTTTTTAATGTGTGTTTCTGCTCATCTGCTTATACTCGCATATCTTCGGTCTGGGCAGGATTGACATACATAATTTATTTCGCGTACTGGCACACCTGATGCAGGAACAAAGCAGTATTCGATACCCCTCAAGATGAAATATAATTTCCAGTAAAGCTATACGACATAAGGAAAATTTCTTTAACGAAAGTTAGTTGTTCAGCATCATATAACCTTGTTATTGACGTTTTGATGTATGTAGAAAATTATAGAATTATTTATTTAAAAGACTTCGTAAATGACAATCGAGTAGCTAGATAGGTCATTACGTCCACACTAACGTATTTGGAATAAGAATTAGCTGGCATGTACAATAAATCAAGTGTTGATTTCGCAGATAGTTAGTTGCGAGTATTACTAATATTCTCTTATCCTTCCAGTAGCATTATCTATCGTGGATTTGAACCCGCGCCTCTTGTGAACTGTACAATACCTTTAAAAATCATAAAAATATTACATCGTCTTTTTAACAACGGAACGAAACAGAACAAAAGCTTTTATAATAATTCCAATAAATAACAATACTTGATTGAACAATCTGTTACCGAATATTACTGTTTTGTAAGGAACTTTTGAAAAACTTGTGATATAAACTTTAACTGGGTCTATTCAAATAATGTTATTATTTGAAAAGTTACGATTTTCTTCAATGGGAAAAAGCCCTTTACTTCCATACGATTTGATTAAATTTGAGTTTGAAATTAGATTTACATACATTGCTATCTTATAGACATACACTTGATGAGAAAATATGACATAGACGTAGTGCGGCGTTAAGTTCTGCAATTAAATTTCAATCTATACCCAGAGATTCCCTTAGGGATAAATTTAAAGATATTAAAATTATGACTCTTCACAGTCAATATATATTCGAAAACTTAATGTTTGTTCATAAAAATATTGATAAATTTAGAATAAATTGTGATGTTCACAATGTTAATACGAGAAATAAGTATAAACTTGTTATGCCCACTACTCCATAAAATAGATAACTCCTTCCCATGTAATTGTGTCCGTTTCTACAATAAACAGCCGAAAGAAGTATTCGATCTCTCGTTAATTAAATTTAAAATTTTTATAAAACGGCAATTCATTAGTAAATCATACTATAGTGTAAAAGATTACATGGATGATAAAACGGCATGGAATTCACGAATTGCGAATAAGTTAGAATGACGTTTGTGAAGTGATCACAATAGGTTTAGGGGATAGGGTTTAGGGTAAGTCGTGGAGTGTGTAGGTTCACAGGGGTTCAATTCAATATTTATTTTCGAATTGGATTCCTCTGACACTCCTCCGTTCGCTGTATCTGACGTACACATGTGATCATCTTATTGATTCTAAGTGGAAAAATTATAAATAAATAAAGTAAGTGTTAAATATTTACATATATATCAATCTCAACATTTCACTTAGTCTCATATTTTAGTAGTTACTGTTCGAGTAGTAATAAATATATGTAACATATAAAAAGATAATTTAAATTACATAAATGAATTGTTAAGATTATAATTTTTATAAGAATGAAACATGAAAATATTTAACGCCAAACTACGGTCCCTCCCTCTTTCGCCTAGTCCACTGTTCTCTTCTTCTTATCATCCCTTTCGGAGGGGGCTCCACATATATTTACGCAAGCTCCTCTTATATTTTCAAAATTGTGTTCTTAAACCTTTGAGGTTCCAACTACTACTTCTCTTACCACTCTTATGTTATTATAAAATAATTTATCAGATATAAGAAAAGTTTCATTTAAACCGTAGAATTCCCAAGTAAAAGTAGCTCACTGGCAAGCGTGTCGTTAAATTTCGCCATTTAACACGCAATGCCTTAAAAAAGGCAGGTGTGATTTATGAAGAACCAAACTCTGTTATTAAGTCGACAGCAGATAACTTTAAATATATAAAATATATTATTTACGAATAACAGATAAATAAATAATAAAGAGCCAATTACAATTTTTTTTCTATTTATTAGTATTTCCCGTCCTCTGAACTGTCATCTAATATTTCTCTAGCACCATTAATCAGTCCAGACTGTAACTGCTTTTTATATCCTTTTAAGCCATCAAATCATGCTTCAGTGGTTCAACACTATAGATATAATACAATAGCATAAATTTATAACCGATTTGCGTTTTGATTGGGTTCATAATAAATTGCTTCATAATACATCCTTTGTACTATTAAATTGTTTGTAGGGAACATAGGTGCGTTAGGAGGAAGCTGTCAACGTAAGTATTTAGTATAGTTTACTAGCAAGCGAAGTGATACAGTATTACTAGTACATAATAATATTTTTTTAATTATTCCAAAACCAAAGTAATAAAAAATTCTGTGGTTTAATGAAGCTTCCTTTTATTTCCCAATTGCCACTTCATTACAGTTGTAGAATGTACATAACATTTAACCATATTTAAAAAAATAACTTATGTCCAATAAAGAGAAAAATAATAAATAAAAAAAATAAGAACAAAAAGTGATTAAAAAAATTACTTGGACTTAAAACGTTATAACTTAACATACTTGAGTTCTACAAATTTATACATAGTGAAATAAATTTTCATATAACGGAATCCAATTAGGCTAAGGCTCAGATGAGTATTGTTACTGTAGTTTTGGTGTCGATTCTCAGGGAATTCATTAAATTTGTTTTTTTTTGAGATAAGGAATGCAGCGATAAGTTCCACTTCTATGCTCGCAATATTTCAAAATCTGGCAAAAAATAGATAAAAGAACGTTAACATGTTCTTACATAGGTTTTCATGACGAGATAAAGTAAAAAAATAAATTTACATAGCAATTAATATAAAGATCGCATAATATGTCAGCTATTGTTGTACGTTGAGACGAGATCACTTTCACAATTAGTTAAGTATTTAGTATTAGATGTCTGCTTCATACAACTAAAGTCAGTATGCTGAAAATATTTTACTACACCAGGTATAATGTAATTTATGTTACTTAAATCTAATTTATGAGATATTTAGATCTGTATTTTATAATAAACTAAGAATTTCACCTTTAAATTTCATAAGAGACAAAAGATAGAGATATTTTAATATCTACTTAAATTCAAGTCAAAATTGTGTATGCAAAATCAGGAGCGGTCAGCTAGTGAATAAGCGCAATGCTTCTGAACTAAGTCGGTCATTTGATCGAGGTCACGTCGCTGTATACCTGAAATTAAATATTACTTTCCCACCGAATTAACTGCTTCACATAACTCTTATTTTTTGTTATTTGACTACGGGAAATAAGTCACAGAAACAAGATATGGAGTTATGTTTAAAATTACATAAGTGGGAGAGCAGAGTGTATAGTACTTGTACTTGGATTCTTCTAAAATTGCTTTAAGCTACGGGGTTCTTAGCCATTTTTTTAGTTCATATTTAATAGATTCGTATATAATGTTCTTCTACTAGCTTTACAGTATACACAGAATACAAATACATTCAAAATTTACGATAATTTTGTCTCCAGTCTGCACAATCTCTCATACAATCGGTTGTCTAAATTGTATAGTAGAGTCGCTTAGTGTAGTTATCATGTAGAGTGTAGTATTGTTAGTTCACATGAACATCTCTAGCGATGCGCTTGAGTTTACTATTGGTGTGTTTTGTGTTGGCCGCGCGTTGTCAAGACTGTAAAGTTGGTGGGAAAAAGGTTATTTATTTATTGTATACTTTTTCTAAAACGGTTATTATATACGTTTTCAGAATCTAAGTTTCATGGCTTATTCTATTAAAAAAACAATGGAAGTCATTTGATTATTTTATTTTAAACTTTATGTCGAGTAGTTAGGCGTAAAGAGTTGATCTAGTGTCACGGCAGTACTGTCTTCTCCATTCGCTTGTTTTGAAACTATATGTGGATCTCAACTCCGAGCTTTGTTTTATCTTAATTTGGATACAATCCGTCAGATGATTAATTAATGAGGATTAATGTTTGTAATGTTTTATAGTATATAGTTAGTGTTTATTGTAAGCGTACAGAGATTCATCATTGACACTTTATAAGATACAGTTATCATGATCTAAAATATTTACGATTTGCATTTTCAGTGTGTAGCTCATGAACAGTGCTGCGGCGGATGCTGCTTCGATTACACATGTATAGACAGTAAGTTTTATTATTTTACTATTATGTAATATATTTTATATATAAATATGAAAAAAATTATATAAAAAGCAAACCGACAAAATAGTTTCCGAGTTTAGTGACTTCAACCAAACAAATTCTTCAGCTTCCTACTATTACAATATACATAAACTAATTATTTCTTTACATATTATTAAAATGTCAATTCCTTAACTCTTCAGCTTACAGATCGTGTCTTCAAGATTTAAATGTGTGCAAGGACCACGTGTGCAGAGGTGAGGAAAATTGTGTGCCGTACCAGCCGAGACTGTGCAGTGGATGTGAACCATTGCCTATTTGTAGAGAAAAAAGGCAGACTTAGTGTTATAGTGACAGTTAATGTGTAATAAACGATATACTGTGATGTACTTATAAGGATTTTTTATTAAGAGGAAATTTTCCCTTGATATCAAATGCATGATGATTTTTTATAAAAATTAATTTTGTGTAATTTTTTAAAGGATATTTTTTGAAATAAAATAAATTTTAATTAACCTTTTAATTTATCTTACTTCAACTTATATGTAAAGGAATTAAATATTACGATAACGGAATTAATTGGACAGACTTAATTTATATTTAGTGTCGAAATATTTGCTTATAAACGTAAGTAATTTACTTTAAACAACGTCAAAAACCGTCTACCGAAAACCGACGACAACGGAAATACAAACGGCTGTAGAATACAGCTTATCATCCGCAATAATTTATTCGATAAGACTATTCTTTGATGCCGCCAAAATACTAGCAAGTACTTGTTGTCACTTTTAATGTAAGAGTCACATAAATAGAATGTCACGGTCTTGTTTCGTTTCGGTCTGTGGAAACGACTTAGGTTTTCATATTCCCTAATGGGACTTCAAATTAGTTGATTAACTAATATTAACGAATATTAACAAAAAATGGTTGCCTGTAAAGTGGGTTTTACGGGTGAAAATTTTACGTGACAACGTCTTTTTCTCGGTAGAATATTTATTGATATGATTAATAATTATAATATAAATTGCACAAATTTTAACTATAGAAAATATATTTTGTTTACTAAAACATTGTACATGTGTCAAGTGATACGCGCGGCGGACCGATCATAGTTCGGTGACAGTTGACACATCGTTACGTTACCTTTTTCATATGTGACTCCGAGCCGCAACCTAATTTAAGACGTTGTCACGTCAAAAAGGACCGAACAAAAAAATAATATTAAAAAAGATTATTGCTCATAACTTTGAGCAAAATAATGTAATCAAATTATACTCGGTGAAGTATAAAAGCAAAAAAAGCGGCCAACTATTTACAAAATTGTGTATTTGTGTAAGTTTAAAAACGAGATGCAACATATGATTTAACGTTGCATTGTTGCTATTAAAAAACCAGTACTATTACGGAGTCAAGATACTTAAATTACAAAGTTTTTGTTTTACATAAAATTATAAACTGTGTAACTGTGAGGCGTAGTATCTGCGAGTAAGCGAGACGGTTTGTGATTTCGATTCCCACTAGGAAAATAGCACTGGCAACTAGGCAAAGCGCGACGTTGAGTTCCGCCACTCAAAAAAAGAGCCTCGAAAAAAGACGAAAATCCCTCTGTTTTGGAGTGTCTTAACACTAGGTTTTTATGGTTCTTGCGGTTCCCTCTCCCTACACTGCAATGCGCGAGATAAAACGTAAAGTTAAAAAAATATATAATAAAGTCACATAAAGTTTTAATATCACAAATGCAAACGTATCTAAACAAAACATCTGCTAAAAGATTACGAGAGGACATTTTCGAATGTATTTATTTTATTGTATAGAACGAGGTATTGTAGGAAAAAAAATATTTAGTTTTAACATTCTATTCCATATACATTATGGCATAGAGGCAAATAAAAATTTAGTACTTTTATATTTTTTATATCAATTTGACATCAACAGTATAAATATAGAAAAATCATGTGGAACTCATTTATATTTACCATTTACTATTTTGTTATAAACAATGTACAAAGTAATATTGGTGAAGTGAATAGTGACCAATCCCACCACTGTTTTCTCTATTCATCATGACATTAAAGAGTTACAGACCAGAACATTAGTACATCTAATATAATTTTTTCTTTTTTTTACCGTCATTGGTAAACAATTAACTGGTTCTTTTTATATATTCTTCATTACATATAAAATGTATTTAAAATGAATTGTGCTATATAGTTTTAGATAAACAAATGAAATTTGAGTGGAATTAAAAACTAGGTCTTATAGAAACCGTTAATGCTAACATAATTAAGTACTGCGAACATTTAAACCGAAGTTATATTTTCACATACAAATACAAATTATCCTCCAGTTTGTAATTCGTATGGAAAATGAAAACAAAATTAACTAAGTGTATTGTAGTCTATTCTGTTATGAACTAGTGTAGTTATAATGACATACTTTTTGTTTGATGAGGTCTGTGAGCACTCATTTAACTTGTATGAGTAATGGCTTCAGAGTTACAGCTTTAATACACCCTAGTGCCTAGATGTAATAAATGTCTCTGTGTATATAAAATAAAGTTTGTTATAACAAATGTTTTGTTTTAAAATATTTTATATTAATATATCATTCTTATGCTTCGCTATTATTTAATAAGGGAACGAAAATAATATTTTAAACATTTTACTCTATATAAATTATAATTATGTAGAACGAAGACGAAGACTTATAATTATAGCTACCTTGACTTACCACTCATATGAGTCACAACATTTATATATCATAGATTATGGGTTTATTTCTTTCAGAAATCACCTTCTAAATACACTTCATATGTATATGATTTAATCATATCATTATTTAAATACAATTACAAAACCATTGAACCAATAATACATATAAATATTTTGAATAGCATATAATCATATTTAAGTACCAGGATTTTTACCTGCGTCCCTTGAGTACAATCTACGTACAAAGGATGATATCCTAGAGGAGATTCAAATAAGGTTACATGCAAATTTATATAAGTATATACAGAAGTTACTATAAACTACTTATCTACACACTTTTAAGGCCAGTTGAGTTTGTAAAATACCCAGAAAAATTCTTTAACTATCGTCGTACATATATAATTCGTCACTTTTCACTGATTTAAAACACTTTGAATTGGAATCAGAATTTAATATTTTTTTTGTAAACAAATGTTGTCATCCCTTATTCTAGACAAGATTTAATACTTTCGATTTAATACTTATAAATATAAATGAATTTATTTCATTAAAGAAAATTTAGCCCACAGATCGTGTATTACACCACTTTGAAGACTAGCCGTTCGCAATTTGAAGATATGAGGCAGACTTTGCTTTAATGAAATCAATAATTTTAAATGTAACTTTCTAAATTGATGTAAGACATTTTTATATGTAATAAATGTATATAGAGTAGTTAAAGTTTCATTTTCCTTATAATAAGTATGTATTTTTACTTCCGATCACACTTTATTGGTTAGACATTCTGGATATTTTTATTGGTTACATTTACTGGTTTAGTTAATGTATAACTTATCTATTTCTCTTTATTTTTTAGCTAACAAAAGGAGCAGATATTCTCTATTCATGTTATACCTATTGTAATCCACATTAAAGATACAAACGAAAGATTGAACGTGTAGCTAATCCCACTGTTTTAAAATTTTTAATTGTTTCATTAAGTTAGTGAATTTTTTCATTAAATAATATTAGTATGGCGCACAGATCGGACAATAACAGAACGTATAGAATTTGTTTAATCAATTATCAATTGAACTTCGAACATCAACTCGAAAATCGGCTATATTTTTCGCCAACCCGCCTTTTCGAGCTCTTTAAAACGGTAACAAAAGCAAAATTCTGGGTCTAAAACTCGGAGCATCCAAAATGGAAATGTTTCCACAAATAATATATAGTAATAAGGTAGTTAAAGATATATTTTGCTTGTCCTTCCCTTTTGCTTCCATCAGATTTTTGGTTTTATTGACGTATATTTTTTTTATATTTTTACACCAACGAAAAAAACCAGAAGAGATTCTCGATTCATTTAATTATTTTTTTTTTGACAACGTATTGCTTTTGGTAGAGTAGAACAATTTTGATCATTCCTTTTTAATTCATAATTTTAGTCTAAAATAGGTCCTAAGAGTTCAAACACGTTAAGACACAATTTTTATTTAGTTATAAATAAAAATAGATAAATCGATACTTACTTACCTTTTGTTTTCACTTTTCGGCTTCGATGGCTTTATTGAGTAGTTAGAAGTTTATTTAAGCTTAATATTCTGTTTGCTTATTATAACATGATGTTTTTGAATACAATTGCAATTGCAAAAGCGGGGACGGCGAAAAGTAGGGACTAAGCAACGGAGTGTCTTATCACTAGGTTCCCACGGGATAAAGCGTGAAGCTAAAAAAAAAGCAAAAAACAAAATGAACAATTGTAAATAAAAACAGTATACGACATAATTTAGTCACAGGAAGCTACATAATTAAGATAAATATAATATGTCTAACAAAGATATGAAGGAACTTGTACAATATTAATTATGTATTATTTAGATTATGTGGAACGTACGTTTATTTATTACAATCATATCAATTATTCTCAACATCAAACGCATCATCTACGGTGTCAAAAAGAAGACACCGATGATATTGTCTGTGATTTGCGTTTTTTGAAACGTCAAGTGAAGACTGTAACGTCACATATTTCAATGTTGCATGTGTAAGAATTTAATGTGTACTAATTTGATTAAAACAGATTAAAAACATACACTTCTCAAACAAATATTAATAGAAATAGGAAATGTAAATTTAAGTATATGTTAAAAAACGTAGATAATAGTAAAGTAAAATAATTAAAATTATTAACCGATGTATTCAAAATTATTAATGTTGAAAAATAAAACGAAAATAATAAAATTTCGTAATATAATCGTAAAATTTATTACGTAATTATTAGTTAATAATCGATTCACTTACTAACTTCCTAATTTACTTATAAATTTGTAATTATTAAGGTGAAAAATTCTTTTTCCATAATTTTTTAGCGCTTTCTGCATGGTTTCGTACTTCGATAGATGAGCATTGACAATTAACACTGCGATTGTCAAAATGAGCAACATGGCTGTCAATTAGCGATTGACACTGTAGAGACGCTCAGATATCTATTTCGACTCAACGACTTTGTTGACATTTTATTTTTGACTACCATTTTTCTTTTCGTTTGCTCAAGTCATTACATATTGTTAGCATAAGCAATTGTCAAATTGCGTCTTGGCTAAGGCCGCTTATCATATTTTACATTTGCTATACAAAAGTGACTCTCGCTAGATATAATAAAATGCGTTTTTTATTGTTTTTATAATATTTAGCATTTATTGTTGTTCAATCTTATGGCTATACAGTAGATTATGCGACAGTAAGTTGAATTTTATTTCGTTCATTATTTAAAAAATCATAAGAAATTGTAAGATATAGAGTTTTTCTTGGCAATTTATATCAAGTACACGTATACTTAGCTCGTTTATTTGTAAGTTGAAACTAGTAGCGCTTTGCTGACTAACCAGAGTGACTGTCAAAGATAATTATTTATTTTTCTCTTAAACATTTATTTGTTTAAAAAAATTATCGAGCTCATTGTATCATAGTAAGCTTTATTACATTATTTAAGATTTTACGACAAAAGATTCACGTTAACACCCTACAAAAGATATTGAGTGAAGCGTTGTGGTTGTTTTTATTGTTACTATTCTTACTAAAAGCGAAAAGAATTAGAACGCTTTTGGTTCTAACAGGTAACTAGATTTCTTTTGAATTCCATAATTTTTGCATTAAAATGCAGTATGAAGCTAAGAAATACAAGAAATAATTATTACTCTGGTGAGATTTCAACCTGTAACTACTGCACTGAATGAAGTAATCTACGCAGTAATATTACGATATAAATGAGTATAATAAATTTTCCGTAGTGCTTTTTGAACAACGACTGCTGCAGCGGATGCTGCATTGGAGGTTCATGTGAAAATGGTAAGATTAAATATATCTCAAACTAAAAGTATCTTTAATAAATATAGTTATGTCAGGTTTATTTTATAGGATAGCTTTTACCTGCGGCTTCTCTCGCTAATCAGATGGTAACTAAGAGTTGTGTAGGATACACGACAGGAGACAACTTTGACCATACTCTGCAAGTACATTCAATTGTTTGACGAAACCCAATATAACCCCTTGTATATGTTAAATAGACTATTAAAGTAACTTAATTATTTGGGTTCCGTAAGAACAAAAGGTTAAACTTTTGAAAGTCACTGATGTCGATCTGTCTTTCGTTAAAGATAAACATAGATGTAGAAATTAAGGAAACAAATCTGAAAATAAGTAATATATAAGTGTATCATCATTACAATTTTGGTATATATAGTTAATTTCACACAAAACGAGTAAGCAAATTTATATTATTTATGATTTCTAATCACATAATCATAAAATTGGCTTAGAACCTTTAGTGCGTGATAGATCACACTTGATCTATATATATTTTGATTTCCTACAACAGCGTTTTTCATTAAACTAAGCCTTTACTTCTTAATTTTTAGTTAACGCAACGGTTTGTCAAATTAATTTAAAATATCCATAGATAATATAATAAAATGATGTCGACGATGACATGTTCATTTGAACACATAATTTCTATTAATTATTTTATTATATATTCTTAGCTTTCAGATCTTGTACTAATTCATGATGTTTATTACAATGGATCGTAGCTGAACTGAATACATAAGTAGATATGGTATCTCTTTAAGTGAATGAAATAAAATAACATTTTGTTTTTAATTTTAAAAGTTCTCAGTGACACAATATTCTACCTTTATATATGTCCGGCATTTAACAGAGAGGGGAGAGATTCCCAAAGGAGAAACAAGAGAGACAAAATGTCTTTCAATTTTGTATTTTTTAAATAATTTTAAAACTTGATTTCATTGTTTATAAACCAGAGCAAGGAAATAAAATAATTATAATATACAAAATAATTAAACACAACTTTTCAACCGAGTGGACATCGAACCCAGGACCAAATGTTCTTATAGTCAAATATTATGACACGAAGTGAAATATTTTTATTTATTTATTTTTTATTTATTTATTTTTTATTTAATTCAATACAGTTGTATTTCATTACTTATTACACAGTATATTAGACTCAATTTCATATTTAAACGATAAGTATTGGGCTTATCATATTAAATAAATGGAAATTTTAAGCTAATTATTTATGCTTCAACAGCGAAATCTATGTCTTTATATAATTTATTTTAAAAATTCCTTAAAGAACCAGTAACTATAAGAACACAACTCCATCCAACCACGATTGTGTTATAAACGTATATTCTAATAAACAATCCATTTTAAGTTCCTAAAGAAACGACAACTGCTCTAAAATAACAGTTAATTTTTGTTTAAGTGATAACTCCTAATCCAATGTATGCGTATTCCATCACGATCACTAAATATTAGACACAGCTTGTGTACGCTTGGTGTGTGTGTGTGTGCGGTATAATAGATTGTTGTGAGTACTTAATTGAGCTTTAAATGATAACATTTGAAGGTAAATTATTTGCTCATTTTAACATGTCTCCCTAGAGGCAAAGCAGTAAGCAAATTACTGGATTAATGAACCGTATTATACGCGTATAGTATCGTGGAACGTAAACTATTTGATGTTTAAAGATTTACCTAATATTTGAACACAAAATCACCTTCTTATGGAGTATTCATTTAAAATTTATAAGTTAATACTCGCAATTTCCACTTGAGATGTTCCAGAACTTGGCAATGCCTGTCATATTTAGCTATTTTTACTTAGTTCGATCATCCCTTCAAGCCTCCCAAAGGGCAAGGGGAAGGGAACCCGGTCCGGGTAACCCTTCATCCCAAAAATACCCAAAAGAAAAACACAATAATAAATAAAATAAACAAATAAAACCTCCTGTTTCGTGATACTTCATAAGTGGAACAAAAGACTCTTCTCTTCGAACTCTGTATTTTGAAAGAGCGTAATGGCAAATAAAATAGTTTTCACTACTTTAAAAGAGCAAGAAGCGTTTTGAAGCGAGAATCAAAATGTATGCAGAATCGAGACTTCAATTTGAATGGCTAATTTTACGTACGTTTACAATAATAAGAACCTCTAAGAGAAATTACTATAGGAATGGAATAAAAAAGATTTATAGTCTATGCAAACAAAGTCACAGACTGATTATTATTTTACATAAACATTATATATTATACTAATTTCGATAATTACTCTAAATATGACCATTAAATTACTGAAATCTAAAAATTATAGGAAAAAGACCAATATGAAGAAGAAAAAAATTATAATTTTGGATGGATATGTGAGCAGATGCCACCAGAATCAGGCGATAAGGTGATAATTAAATTAATTTGAGGCGTTTGGTAAGCACTTCCTATAGTAGGTAGGAAGGAAATGTTTACCCTACGATTATGATTCATCGACTTATCTCTCATATACTAGTAGGTATACCCATATGTGAATATTTGTTTGAATGTTGAACGTAACGTTGTGCTTTAAATGTTTGAACTTATAGTTAACTAAAGCGTTTGTGTACTTTAGTTTGAGTTCGAACCTCACATAAGTATCTATGTAGGTTTCTGTGTATGTATTTATGCACAAATACTATACATACTTACGTTGCATTGTCATATAATTATCATATTAGTACACATCCGCTATAATTTTTTAATTTTGCTATAATTGCTATTTTGCTTATCTACACAATAATTACCTGGAAGAATGGCCCATTTAGCTATAAGAATCGCCAATTTAGCTATAAGAATCGCCAATTTAGCGATAAGGTCACCTGTTGTATAGTCTTAAACAGTGGTGTACAATAGCTTCACACATTACACTGTTCACAGCGGAGCAGGAATACCGAACTGCAGAAACCGTGGGAACATTCCGTTCTCCACTTTCCATCTTTTCAAGGCATTAGGTTTTGAGCGGCGGAACTCAACACCTCGTTTTTGCCCAGGTACCAGAGCGAAGAAAACGGAAACGAAAAAATCAATCTTCTCCGAGCTGGAATCGAACGCACAAACCATTGCATTCACACCTCTCCTACTTCACCTCTTGCCTCTGCATCAGGACTGTTCTGGGTGTACAATAGAATAAGGATATTTTAATTTTACTTGTCATGTTACGTATTTTTTTTTTAGCTTCACGCTTTTATCCCGCACATGGCAGGGTAGGCAGAGGGAACCGCAGGAACCATACGAACCTAGTGTTAACACACTCCGTTACTTAGTCCCTGCTTACTTCGTCCCCGCTTTCCGCCGTTTCCGTGACTATTCATTTGTTTGTTAAAAAGCAATCCTTGACTTAACGAAGCTACTAGAAGTAAAATAGGGAAATATTATGGTATTATACATATTTTTATAATGCTTTTAATATGAGACTAAGGAGGTCATTGTCTATTAAATTGATTGGATATAGTAAGTATATAAAGTAACCATAGATTGATGTATCAAAATATGTACTACTAAGATAGAAGTAATTAATAAATATTTCACGTGCAAGTTCCAACAACTCCTCATGACAAATATCACATTCTAAACAATAAACTGAGTTATCGGTTTTCTGAACTTGTATTAGCACAACTACCTACGATCGCCACACAAATCATATTGTACACGCTTCTCGCGTGTGAGGTTTTATTATAGTATTAAGAATATGAACTTACTAAAAAGGAAAATCGTATCTTATGATCAGCTGATACTATATTGTAAAATACACGTAACATTGAAACTCAACATATATAAATAATTACTTGTCTTTACTTTAGTTCCTCAGTCACTAATGAAGCCAACGGTTAAGCACAAAAACAGCAGCCCTTGTTACTAAAGAGTCCTTGCTGCCTACAAAAACACGTTGATATGCAGCATAATAAATTTATTATTTAAACTGAACCAAAACATTTACTAGGCACAAAGTACTAAGATAAGTGCGTCCGCGGAACTGGACCATAAAACGAATTCCAAACGACGTTGTCATGAATAACGTTGAAACATTTCATTTACCGTTTGTACAGTAATATTACATTGCTTATTGCCGTGTTTTATGTGAAAATTCCATATTTTCAGGGTGTTTATAGAGTTTCAAGCCCGTGGTTTTACGGTTGTATGTTTTATTTAGTAAAGCGTAATATTTAAAAATATATGGAAATGACAGTGGTGGTATCGAGGCTGTATGGCAGCGATAAAGACATGAAGGAAGTGTGAAATATTTGTATTTAAATTGAATTATTGTCCACACTTTTGGTTATCTGTTCGTGCTTAAAGATACTTAAAGAAAACATATAAAAATTAGAATGCAGCAGGATTTGAACTCGTGCCCCCTTGCGAACCATCCAAATTTTATATGTTATTTATAAGTATTTTTTCTGTCTCCAGTGTGGAAAATCCACTCCAAAATCCACTTTTTCTGTCTCCTCTTTAAAAATCATAAAAATATCTGTTCGTAACCACTTGGCTTTCAGTTTTACCTATTCTTAATTCTTAATCCTTTGTATAAATATTTTCTTAATATTAATACCTAAGAGTTCAAATAAAATAATCCTTTCTTAAGAATACTAATCCTGCTTCTACTCCTACTAATCTTGGTGAACAATAACAACATAAGACCACAGAAATATTGTAAATTATTATAAATATCCAGAATACAAGATGGACCGTCTACAGCCCGTCAAATAGACTTGATCGTCTCATCAAAGAAAATGCTGTGGCGGTCGTTGAACCGCCGACCCATTGTTTGCCCGCGGCGCGTCCCGCGCGCCCTCACCGCTGCACCTGCCACTCATTCGGAGCGACGTACGCGCCAGTGTCGGTTCAACAGCTATCCGAGTCGGACCTGCGCTACTCTGCTTCTCCTCGCTTAACTTTGCTTTCCGCACTATATACTATCGTCTTGCGCTTGTTAATATACGCCTTATAAACATATGTGGAATAAACGGTGCATTCGAACAATTGCTGTTTTTATTTAATAAAGAGTGCATCCCACAATGCTATTCATGAAACGCTAATCGGTTTTGGAAAAAGTTCCCCGCTTAATGAATTTATATCATAAGATCATGTTCAAGCATTGTCGGTATTGTTAGACGTGTTTTTGTTAATGGAAGAACCTTGGTTGTTATTAAATGTATTTAAAAGTTCTCCGTAAAGAAGACAAATATCAGTTATGATTTACTTATGAAACTGTTGGTACAGCGACGCGGCGTACAGTTACTTTATTTGGGTAAATATTATGAGAATAATATTATATTTAGAAAAGACATACAGAACTAATTGTAAGGCCTTGGAAGCTCTAGGTTCTGGTGGAATACTTGAATGATTTAAAATATTTTAGTAGGCAAAGTGATCATAAAGGACAAAAATATTTGTAAGTCAAAATGAGGATCTTTTGCTCAATTAAATTAAAAAAAAAACAAGAATATTTTGGTTCGGCTCACTTTTGTTGTAACTCAAAAGAAGACCTTAAATCGTAAATTCAAATACAAAATCCAATTTTGATACTTTGTCTTTATTTATCTGTTACCTGCAATATTATTACTAAGTAAATTTTGAATAATTTACAATTTAAATAACTTTTCTTATTCATTGAAAATTTCAAACAGTTTTCATCAAATAAATTCTGAAATTTTCTTTCGTAAAGAACATTGGAAATAAAATTTCCAAGCTTTATCGCTTTCCAACGTGCTCAAATAAAACATAAAAAATATAAAATAAAATAAAATATAAAAATGTTCTATATTTTTAATAGCTTACCCAAAATCATTGCCTATACAATTTAAGACGTTATATTGAAATCGAATTGTCGATTCCGAAAAAAATTCTGATCGGCTCGACTCCTTGGCACTGCGTAAAGATGTAGCCTCGCTATGCATTCTCTACCGCCTATATCATGGGGAGTGCTCCGAAGAACTGTTCGGGCTGATCCCTTCCGCCTCTTTCCGTTATCGATCTACGTGACAACTCTACCACCCCCACCACCTTGACAATTGGCAGAGTACTACTGACAACAGAAATTTTCTGCCCCGCATCACAAAATTGAGGAATGTGTTGCCGCATGCGGACGACCAGCAGACCTTCGAGAAAAGAGCGTATTCCCATTTAAAAGGCCGGCAACGCATTTTGTAGCTCCTCTGCTGTTGCAAATGTCCATGGGCGGCAGTATTCACTTACCTTCAGGTGATCTGTCAGCTCGTTTGCCGCCTATTATATAAAAAAAAACAGTCCCTTTAAAGAAAAGTTACAAAGAAGAATTTCTCCATCTGTCGGAAGATTTTAGATACAGGGTTCTGTTTACAAAGACGATTTAAAGTTCTTCGTTTCGACACAAATACTTACTTTCTTTACTTTACTTTCGAGTATAACTTTACAATTTTTATCTAAAACAATAAAGAAAGAGTTAACAAGCAATTTATTGATTTAGGGCATTATTCAGAGTTACAGTTTTTTGTTGAGGATAAGATTTCAGTATAGTTGTTTTTAGTATTGTATAGTGTAAAGCTGTTATCAAATTTTCGATTTGAGCATTAAATAATTGATATAACTAAATTTTATGTAAGATTATATACTTAGACCTAGTATTACAGCACTCTATCCTACGCTTTTAGATGCAATTCAGTTAGTTTTTTCAATGACAAAACTCAACATGGTTTTACTTTAAATAGATATAAAATTATTATAATTGAAACATATTCTCTTGAGTGGGAATCGAACTCACATTCATTACACTTAAGATACGCTTTCCCACTGCACTATGATAACCTCAAATGAAAAAAAACATTACAAGACTGTTTAGTTAATTATAAATTAATTAAAAAAATAAAAGATACCTTATTTTAAACAATTTTAGACAATGCAAACGTCGGTTCTTGTATATTACACGTGTTTATGATGACAGATGAAAGGGAGTGGCCTTGAGCAAGTCGGTTATTTGTTTTCAACTTCACCATTAGGATGCCAAATGGAGTGTCAGTCATGATTTGTGTGAGCATAAAATTACTTTTAAAACACATTATTAAGGATAAATTTACTAAGAAATAAGATATCTAATCTGAGCTTACAGCATATGGCTCTTAATATCTATATTTAAGTTAACATGGTGTTGTCGAGTTGTTAGGGACTGAACGTAGCGGTTGTTGATTCGAATTTATGTCAAAATTTTCATTAATATAATTTGTTTCTTTTACTTTATTTTCCTTGGAATATTTTTCTTAGTAAATAATTTATATATTCTTTTCTTTTAGACACAAATAAATATAAGAGCTGTTTTTTTAACATTTTGTAAGAAAACAAAACTACTAAATCTTAAGCTTAAGATGGATTTGAACATTATTAAGTATATTTATTACAATGCAACAATGTCCCCTGAATAGTTGATACGATATATTAATTAGTCGCCATTTAATCAAGTAACGTTACTGCATTTGCAATACATCTAAATAGTTAGCAAATTCAAAGTAGTAATTTAATTATGTACGCTTGAAAAAATCAGAATTGATATAATAATTTCCAGAAGCAATACGCGAGGCCGCCATGGTACAATGGAATGACATCTAACTACTATCTATCACCTAATGGTGATGGTTCTGGACTCCAATCCCACGGTATCTAAGAAGAAATTAGAGCTGTTATGAGTTACGTCAATCAAATGTAATTCTATTGGAAAGTGTAAGACAGAATATTTTGACACTGGATTCTTTGCCACCATCCCTCTTTATCTACCCTGCTATACAAAGCCTAATTAATTTTTGACCTTATTTTTTTGTTAATGTTAGTTAATAAAAATGAATCATTACGGATACGGATATTTACACTCCGCATATTTACATTTATCTTCAAGATCGTTACAAATAAAGTCACAGTTACTAACTACTGTTATGTATACTTGTAATGATTCAAAAGTTTCTTCCTTTATTCATAATACATATTTGAACTTAGTTTTCAGACTCGACTCTCGACTTTCGACTGCCTCGGATACGGTTCACATATTAATAAAGAGTGAAAAAAAAAACAATCCCTAAGTGGATTTTATATGTTCTTTAAATATTATGTATAATGGAAATTATTAAATTATTTTTTCTACGATAAAAAAAATAATATATTAATAAAAGAGTTAAATAGAACAAACTTTCCACAGTGTAGAAGACTTAGTACACTTTTATAATGCTTATTTTCTACAACGAGGAATTTCCTCATAGTTTATTCACGTATCTACTACATTATTTAAGTCAATTTGGTGCCAGCTTAACTTAAATTAAATAGCAACAAATAAAAAAATAAATAATAATATAAAAGAAGTACAACAAGGCGACCTTATCGCTATAAGCGATCTCTTCCAGGCAACCTTCGGAAGTTGGAGTATAAGGATGGGCGGTGTTTTAAAAAAGATACATACACTTACATTTATATAATATATACACACACATATACTAAATTGAAAATAATACATAGCGATACTAATCAAGATCTCAACAAAAAAAAAATAAAAAGAAATACAATATTACAGGCTTAAAAAATGATTTTTAGTCTCTTTTTAAAAATGTGTAAACTCTTAGCACGCCTGATCTTAATAGGAATAGTATACCATAGTTTGGCAGCTTTTCCAGTAAAGGAATTGGAGTAAAAAGAGGAAGAGGGAAGGGAAATTTCAAGTAATAAATTATTATCGGAGCGTAAGGAACGGGAGTGGGTGTCATGAAGGAACTTAAACTGTTCCTTAAAATATCGAAAAATGCTCATATTTTTTAATTTTTATTAATCTCTTAGAGTCAGATGTTCCATATTTTGTTTTTTATATCTCAAAGTATATCAGATGTCGAATTTTTATTTAGCTTTACGATTTTATCCCGCACATGGCAGGATAGGCAGAGGGAACTGCAGGAACCATAGGAACCTAGTGAAGACGCTCCGTTGCTTAGTACTTGTTTCTCCGTACATGCTATTTATTTCATCAAGATATAATTTACAACATGAATAGCATGACCAGGTCTAATAGGAATATAGTCTATACCTTTAAAATACTTTAAATGTTCCTGTAACTTTTTTAAGTATTAAGCAAAACATTAATAGTTTTAGCATATTATCATTGTATTTATACAATCAAATCGAACTCAAAAA
This sequence comes from Dione vanillae, assembly GCA_037178615.1. Classification (NCBI taxonomy): domain Eukaryota; kingdom Metazoa; phylum Arthropoda; class Insecta; order Lepidoptera; family Nymphalidae; genus Dione; species Dione vanillae. Next base: position 58,592 of record JAZFAU010000432.1, on the reverse strand, counting down.
TATCATACTTTATTTATATGTTAAGTCTCAGTATAAAAAAGAAAAAGAAAATACAATAAAGAAAAAAACATTAACTAACTTTTTAAAGCTGCTACCTACTTCACATAAAATCTTGATTTCATCCATTTAAAGGTGAAATATAATCCACATTTTTCCACAGTTTATTAAGTTTGGAAAAATTTTAACTTTGCTAAAAGTTGTCGCCAAATTTTTTGGAATTTCTTAAAAAAACAGATTTTTCTTCTGAAGTGCCAGTATCCGTCAAAGATAATCAACTGGGCTTAAATATTGACTTTTTGTGTAACATAAAGTGAATTATGTCATATTTAGTATGCTATTTACGTCGAAGAAAAACGTCTTATTTCTAAATTTGGCATGTATATTTACTATGTCCTTCGATTTCTCAGTAGCTTGTCAACTGATTTTTAGTATTTCTTTTTTTTATTTGATTCTTCTTCTTCTTCTCTTAATTTATGGCGTTTCGAGCGTGCCAGTTGAGCACAATTCACTTCGCCAATGTCACGTTAAATGGAGAACACACAAAGGAGATTGTACGGTAAAAAAGAGATGTCATTACACAGTTGGAGAATGCATGTTTAAAATTTTATTTGATTTGTTTCTTTTTAGTTAAAAGTGTCATGTTGATACCATATCAGAATCTAGCGAGCTTTAGTCAGAGCTACAGCAAGAAATTAATAAATATACTAAATACAATAAACTAAACTAACTAAGTTATCCAAATAAGTTTTTTTTATTACATTAATTTTTGAAAGTCCTCAAAGAATTAATTTCTGCATTGTAAGTTTATTGTTTATAAAGAACCACAGACAATCGTAAAGTAACATTCATTATAGCTCTATAACGGTATAAACACACCCGCGGGCAATAAATACATTATGTTGAATATAAGGGCATGTGAATGTTCCGTATATATGAATTAACGCCAGTTAGGTTGTTTTCGCTTAAACTGTTTCAAAAAAACAGGAGGTTCTATGTTCAAGAAGTATCTTTTCAATACTTTTTTATTAGCTTATTATATATTATAGTTTATATACATGTTTTTGTATGGAAAAGAAAAGTAACAAATATTTTTTTGTTTTTAATTTGAATTAATTAAAAAAATGTATTGCAATGTAGAAAAACATGAGGTGCACTTTAACTAATATGTTGACACCATATACTTCAAGCTTAAAAACAACACACAAGCCTCAACCATCCTGTTTACTTTCCCAATACGGTGTTCGTAATAAAAATTTATTCATAAGTTTTTTACTACATAATGTATACGGGTACGTATATTTACATAAAAAATATATTCTATTATTATACAAAACAAAGCTTATAACCCTAAGGAAGACAAAGACAATTAACAAATGACGGATGGAGATTTGTGCTCGACTCGCACGTTCGGGACAAAATAACGAAGGAATGAGAAAATATGTAAAATATATACTCCTGATCATATTTAGTAGCAGCAGAAAGCTAAAGTATTGTATACAAGTATAATTTAAAAAAAAATAGTTCACATCCTATTACATAGCTTAATAGACGTGTATATCTATTTACGGGAGAGTTTTTAGTTGGTAGAAAAGAAAATATTGCCAATATTAATGTGGACACCAACGCGGAATGAAGAAAGAAACACAATAATTAAAAACATCTTTATGAATAAACATTTTAGCCAACTAGCTACTGTCCTGTGTTAAGTTCCGCCATTCCACATGCAATGTCTCGTATCTAAATAATGTGTTAGTCCACTAATGGCAAGCCTTGCCAACATTTTTTTTTCATAAAATTTATGACACTTCCCATGTATTTCCATCTACCACTAGTTGTCATTGAAATTTGCAACAGGCAGACTAAGAGAACTTAGTGACTTGACTTTCTGTTCTCTGCTATATACTTAATTTCGAGAACTTCGATATTAAGTACTAGTGTTCTACGCCTAGAACACTTGTCCGATCTGATAGATCGGAAATAATTTTATTTAATGACTCTACCAAGAGGATATCTTATCTTACAAAATGTTGTCAATCGTGATTGACAAAGAATACGAATCACGATAACCCAGTAATCATTGAATAACTTTTGCTAAAACAGCATTTTCATAGTTAATGTAGTTTATTTGGAAGCTGTCCCAGATATTTAATTTCATTTTTCATTTATACTACTCTCAAAAATTTTCAAAATACATAAATGTTAGTCGTTTTTAGCCGTAACACACTTAATCAGATTCATTACGAAAGGTTACATTATAAGCACATATACTTGCAAATAGAATTTAATCCGTATCTCTGTAGCACTTCCTTCAAAATGCTATAAAGATGTCTTGCATAGCTTTCTTGCTGAGTAGTGTTTGATTTGGTTTTTCAACATCTATTTGTATATGCCCGAGGCAGGTCTTGTTCATTGTACGTGTCTTTGTCAACACTCCACCTCAAGTCCTCCTTTAGGTGTTTGGCGGTATATGAACCACGATCGGTTCATTTATTGTACATAATACTTATTAAAGCTGTTATTCTAAGTGATTTATTAATATGAATAATTCCTTTGATTTTTATATTGAAATCACTTCTTTATCGTCTTTATCGTAATTCATTATTAATATTAGTTTTTAAATTTACTAAACATTATTTCTGCACAACGCTTAAATATTGTTTATTACTTTGGTTGTTTTCTTTTTTATATTAAAAAATAAGTAGTTAAGGTGAGTCTAATGTTAAGGGAAACAGATCTCCGCTCTCCACTGAATTAGAGATATTATCTTATTCATTTTATAGTGTAAAGCGAAGAAATTCAACTTTGACAATTTTTGTTGTATGTGGCAAAAATTTACAAATATTTTCCTATGTGAACTTATAACCACCGGATTTATAATATAAAAGAAAATTTTTTGGAATTCATAAATATTTGTATCCATGTTTCAGCAAAAGAAGATATTTTAGAACGTCTTTTACATTATTTTCCAATTGCCTCTTTTATTTTGCTTCCCTTAAATATACGAAACTTTGAATTTTCAACGTTGAATCGTCCTAGTGCAAATTTAATTTTGACGTTACAACGTCTTAAATAAGTTGCGGCTCGGTGTCACTCATGAAAAAGTGTAACGCCCGGTAACGTTACGATGAGTCACCGAACTATGATTGGTCCGCCGCGCGTATCACTTGACACGTGATAAACTTGACTTTCGCAAGACACATTACAGCAGAAACACTTCCTTTCATTTCATATTTCTCCTATCATCATCCTATCCTCAACAAAATCACTCAAATAGTAATTAGTTAAGTTTAACTTTACATGTACAATGTTTTAGTAAACAAAATATATTTTCTATAGTTAAAATTTGTGCAATTCTTATGTTCATTCAATTCCTTGTTCCTATTGTGCAATTTAATAATATTCATATCAATAAATATTCTACCGAGAAAAAGACGTTGTCACGAAAAATCTTCGCCCGTAAAACCGACTTTACAGGCAACCATTATTTTTTTATAGAAATACCGAAACAGTCGGTTGACCACTTTTGTGATCTTGCAGCTAGCAATGTACGGGCTCAGCGTATCAGTAAATAGTTATCAGCATGTTGAGTTATTACAACGTGGACCGTACATTTTTTAAATTTTGTGGTATATATTTGTTTTGTTGTATATATAGTTTGCTTTTATTTTAAATAATTTTGTTGTCTTATCGATGAGTCCCACAGCAATATCCGTCTGAAGGGCACCCTACAGAAAAACGAACGGCTGTTACTATTTGGATGGTCTGTGTACAGAAATAAAAAAAATCATGTTCCGGCGACAAAATGTTTTTTTTTTAGCTTCACGCTTTATCCCGCACAAGGCAGAGTAGGCAGAGGGAATGCAGGACCGTGGGAACCTAGTGTTAAGACACTCCATTGCTTAGTCCCTGCTTTCTCCGTCTCCGCTTTCCGCCGTTTTCGAGGCATTGCGTGTTGAGTGGCGGAACTCAACGCCGCGCTTTGCCTAGTTTGCCAGAGCGAAGAAAATGGAAATAGAAAAATCCATCTTCTCCGACTGGGGATCGATCGATCGATTTGAAGACGTTATTGTAGACAAAGTATAAATTTATTTATTAATAAATTTAGTGCCTTTATTGACACACATTAAAAACCAATATGCATTTTCTTTTCATTATTTCAAATAATATTTAAAACATACTTTAAACGAACTTGTGTCAAGTTAATACTAAGTTTCTCCATACAATATATACTTAAGCAACGTACAGTTGCATTTCGTTAGAAGTAATGGAATTGCTATAAGTTCGCTCGTGAGTCGTGAATGAGAGAGCAGTACAAAAAAAAGTTAGGCGTGAGTCTATATGACAATAAACAAGACATTGTCGGTTCTTTCAAGTAGCTGTAGTAATTTGTAATAGATTTATGTTTTATATATGTGAATTCAATTTATTTAAATCAGGTAGACATATGCATCAACACGTGTAAGTGTAGAAGTTTGGGTGGATTCTGCTTTATCTTTGTAAGAAAAAGCTTCAAAAAAAACTTTAACTCGCATTAAGGAGTTATTTATAGTTAGAATTTTCAAAAGAACAATAATTTTTAATTTCTTAATATACACACACTTAGGATTACACACAGAAAATTTCATATCGTTCCGAGGTATATTTCCGAAGTTAAACGCAAATTTTGGCCGAAAATCGATGTTTTTTTAAAGACCGCTATTTTTTCAAAAAAATTATTCCTTGGACTAATTACCATATTTATCATTACTTTAACGAAATCTGTTTGGTTTCACTAATTTTGGAGAATCCAGTTCAGAAATTAAGTGGTTACCGCACAACGTCTTTTTTGACAGGAACTCCCGGAGAGCTGCTGAAGCTATTGTCCAAATAAATATTTTTACTACTACTAAGTCTGAAAATATTGTTAAAGATACCATATTCAGATCAATAAATTTAAAAGATTTCTAAAAAAAGAAATTGGAAAATTCGCTTTTTTCGACCGTCTAATTTAGGTCGAAAAAAGCGAATTTTCCAGTTTCTTTTACGAATATATATGTTATGTAAGAAATTATTTATATTTATTATTAAATATATATGACCAAGTATTATCAAAATAGTATGATATATAAGAAAATATTTATATTTATTATATTGTATGTATTACATCCATCTTCATATAAAATTAAATGAAAAAAAAGTCTTCTGTGCCTCAATTCATTAATTCATTTCTCGTATCTCTCATCACTTAATATAGTACAATGTCATTACACGTCTAACTATAAAAGGAAGGGATCATTAGTAAGGGCCATACGAGATAATTCACTTACGCAGAGGAAATTAACGTGATAAAAGAATAAAATATCCTTACTGTCCTCAGCTAATTAAGGTCAAGCTTAGTTATGACTTTGGACAAATGTGGGAAAATGTTGGTGTCATTCATTGTTAATATATGATGTATGTATACTATATGTATGAACAATCTGCAGTAGATTAAGGCATTATTTTTAAGTAATGCTTATTAAAATATTTCTTTTATGACAATGTTATATATAATATTCTTTACTGCACTATTGTATGTACATGCGTAAATTTTCAAGCTTTACAATAAATTTAGTACACAAAGGTGGACTTGTCTCTGCAAGAGATATCTTCTAGCCAACCTGTGGCTGTGGATGAGTGGCAACTAACGGGTGAACCAAGAGTAATTTAAAGAAATACAAATAAGTATAATTATACATATACATATATAGATTTATATAAATACGTATACATACGAACAAATAGATATACATACACAATTACATGTATAAATTGAGTATTTAAAAACTCGAACTGAGCTCGAAATTGGGAAACGTGGTCATATTTTCACAGACCATAAATAAAGCGTATGGCGAGATTTTGATGACGCTCCAGCTTGTTTAATAGTTCCTCAATCACATCCAAATAATAAACGTCGGTGTAGTCCAAAATTGGTAAAAGAAGAGATTGCGCAAGCATAATTTTGGTCTTAAAAGGGAAATAATATTGGAGACGCTTGAGAGACTGCAAAGAGAAGTGCACGCGTTTGCTAACACAATTAATATGTGGTGACCAAGACATTCTGTTGTTAATAGTTAGACCTAATTTTTTTATTCCACATGAATGAAATTTCAAATCATAAATTGTTTTATTCATTTCACACAACAGCGACTTCTGCACTTTGTCTCTAAGTTCTAAATTCCTCTACAACATTGTATGGCGAAGTGATCTTTTCTCAACTAGCGCGTTCGGAACACCGTTATTAAACATCTGGACGTGAACAGCAAAGTTGGACTTTAATAGTTTCATACTACGTGTATGTACACTTCAAGTACTTACGGAGTGTTGATGATATTACTAAAATTGTATATTTTATAGTTTTCACAAGAATTAAGTAAGTTTGTGAAAATAAATTGCTATATTTTTAATTACAGATCATTACTTATAGAAAACAAATTTAATTTTTAATAATTACTTTTTCTGCTTAAGAAAAAATATCTTAATAATTGGCCAAAAAGTCGGGAGTGTCTAAAGAGTGTACATAAAAATGGATACGGTGAAATAATTTATAAAACAAAAAAGAAATTTATATTAAAATAAGCTCTTATTTTTTAATAAATACTTAAAAGGAGAAAAACAGCTCTCTTTTTTCACTAAATACTTAATTGCATAATATGAATATGCATAAGAGATGAGATTAACAAGTTGATATATATTTACTTGGCTTTATCAGCGGTGAGTAGTGTAGATGCAAATAATATCAATATGGTAATTATGTATTATTTTATATTATTCTCATTGGGAAGAATCTTTGACATTCTCCGCTGTTTCAATTGAAATAAAATCATGTGCATTGGTTTAATTTGTAAATTAAGTAGAGGCAAAAAGAACTACATTCGTTACAACATTGGTTCAAAGTATATAAAAGCTTAATATTGATCTAACCAAAATTGAATGCAAATTAAAATTTAATAAGTATCTGTGCAAATATAGGATTATTATAATATAATAAATATTATAATATAAAAAAGAAATAAATATTAAATCCACACCACATAAATTAAACATCAAGATAATTTTGTAAAAATATTCACACGAAATTTGTGCCACTATTGTTTAAATATATTCGTGGTAAGAAGTTTAGTTTATGTGTTTCGAATTAACTATGACAAATGTATATAGTGTGAAAGTCTATTACATAGGAAAATAAAACATTTCATATATACGGAACTAATATTTACTTGAAGCTAACTCTTGCTATTTTTAATGTTTTATATATATTTTTTTTTTTAGCTTCACGCTTAATCCCGCACATGGCAGGGTAGGCAGAAGGAACTGCAGGGACCGTGCGAACCTAGTGTTAAGACACTCTGTTGCTTAGTCCCTGCTCTCTCCGTCCCCGCTTTCCGCCTTTTTTTGAGGCATTGCGTATTGAGTGGCGGAACTCAAAGCCGCGCTTCGCCTAGTTTGCCAGAGCGAAGAAAATGGAAATAGAAAAATCCATCTTCTCCGACTGGGGATCGAACCCAGAAACCGTCGCGTTACAGGCACACGTTGCGCCTCTGCGACACGACGGTCCTCAACGGACGGTTTTATATAATTTTACAAATGTGTATACTAGACTCTACTGGACAGTAATGCTTTAACCTACCGCCAACATATAAGTACGTAAATCCGTAACATTTAGAGGCACATACGTTATTTCATAAGACATTATTGATACATTATTAGACATTTTATATGGTACTTTGTTCCATTAGATGAAAATTATCAAATGCTCCTCCATTTTGTGGTTACAGAGTTTATTTATTTTTTCAAAAGAAATTTACATTTTACTTACTGAGAATACACATAATTTCTACATTAATTGTCGTGAGCGTTATTATCGAGCCAAACATTAGTACTATCGACAACTATTCATAAATTCAAAGTATGACTGCTTATTTTGTTTCGTTACGCTTACAGAATGTCATTTACAATACATGTATAAGACATGGTTATGAACGATAAGTGCTGCTTTAAAAAGAATTTTTGTTTTAACTAATATTAGTAAAATTTAATTGACTTTTTATGAAATTAGTCCGCCACTCAACACGCAAGGCCTCGAAAACGGCGGAAAGTGGGGACGGAGTAAGCAGGGACTAAGTAACGGAGTGTCTTAACACTAGGTTCTTATGGTTCCTGCAGTTCCCTCTACCTACCCTGCCATGTGCGGGATAAAGCGTGAAGCTAAAAAAAAAATGAAATTAGTACTGATCCAACATGAATCGTATGTACGAATGAACGTCTAATAAATATATTAATCAGTACGTCAATGTCATCCTGTAGGATAGGATCCATAGGAGTGGTCTTCGACATTCGAAAATATTCCAATTAAAAAAATCACCTGTCACTGTTATCCATTTTTACTCTGTGAAATAAGTGAGGGAAAAAGAACAACATAAGTTACAGCACTGATAATTAATAGTATATCAGTTTATTTTTTACTTATCGTTAATTAAATTCAATTTTCAACCCATCAAATATCTATGCAAACCTAAAATTATATATTTGATATAAAAAAGTCCACATAAACTGTTCAACTTTTTGCCACGAAGGCATAAATTCCGTGTTAATATTTTTCCAAAAGTTTTGCGACATTCGAGCACAAAATTGTTTACTGAAATGTTTTTGTCAAACTTTCTACTTATACATTGGTTCTCCCGAAAATACTTTTGTTTCGAGTTACGATGACGCTTATAGTTTAAATGTGGAAGAAAAATTTTACTAATTTTCGAAATATAATATTAAATGTTATCTGTGATTAAATAAATCACAGATAACATTTAATATTATATTTTATATATTATTTTAAAATGAAGTGGTATTTAGGATTCCGTAATTAAATGGCAATAAATGACACCTATATAGTCATACGTATCTGTCGTCATATCTGTTTAGAAAAATATTGTGTACGAGACGACATTGCAAGTATTAAAAAAAGGAAACAATTTTTTCTTACATTGGCTTAAAATTATCAAAGATAAACCAGACCAATATCCTATTATTAAATACAAACCAGATCTTATAATACATCATTGACAAGCTATTTATGGGATACTTTTTAGTTAAAAAGAGAAAATTTTCTTGAGGACTCCAATGGAGTAGAATAATTTTTTGTATAAAAATGTTATGACTTATACATAGCAGTACCACTGCTACGAGGCTTAACTAAAATCACTTACATTCAATTTTATATTTTTATAACTGTTTTAAACCACAGAATATAGCAAAAAGATAGTCTAAAAATATATGAAATATTAAAATAATACATTAATTATCAAAGAAAGAATTTGCGTCAACTGACTGGTGAATGGTGATATGTTTGCTCTATATAACAAATCTTGCATAACGTTGAAGCATAACGTCTCACGTTTCGTAATAAAAAATAAATACATTTTCAGTACTTACCAGCACTCCCAAGATATTTTTAAATTCTACGTCTTTAAACTGTCAAATTAAATATATCAAAAAAATTCCAAAAAAGTCATTAAAATAATTTGTTTCTATAAATTCTCATAAAATTTTCAATAGCTATTATATTAGGGGCAGGCAGTTGCTTCCAAATGAAAATTATATTTTTAAAATTTGGACAGCGTTTGACGTTAGATGTGATGTTTGTGGGTATGATATCTCGAAAGGATGCTTATATTTTAATTATTTTCGTAGTCTAAAGGATGTTTTAACTATATTCATAGTCCCAGGTCTGGAAATAAAGTACATTGTTGAGTTCCTATTCCTAAATTATTAGTTGCGATCCGTTATTTACCATTAGTTGTCATTAAATTTGCAATAGACAGGCGAAGAAAACGTAGTGAATTGTTTTTCCGTTCTCCGCTTTCTACCCAGTTTTAAGATATTCGATATTAATTACAAATTTTCTACGCAGCGCTTTCTTATCGGATCAGAAAATAATTTTATTAAATGACTCTACCGTATGGATATCCACCATATAATATTTATATCGTGATTACAACTTAACCTCAGCCAGTATTCAATGAATCGTTTTTGTTTAAAAATCATCTTTTTTATAATTTTTGTATTTTATTAGGGGATTTCCGTTGGATGTCCCAGATATTTAGCTATTTTTTAATTTATACCATTTACAAAAATTGTCAACAAACATACGTTTATGTCCTTCACATATTTAAATATTTTTTATTGACATGACAACGTCTTAAATTAGGTTGCGGCTCGGAGTCACTCATGAAACAGTGTAACGCCCGGTAACGTTACGATGCGTCACCGAACTATGATTGGTCCGCCGCGCGTATCACTTGACAGGCGACAGACTTGACTTTCGCAAGACACATTACAGCAGAAACACTTCCTTTCATTTCATATTTCTCCTATCATCGTCCTATCCTCAACAAAATCACTCAAATTGGAATTAGTTAAGTTTAAGTTTACATGTACAATGTTTTAGTAAACAAAATATATTTTCTATAGTTAAAATTTGTGCAATTCTTATTTTCATTCAATTCCTTGTTCCTATTGTGCAATTTAATAATATTCATATCAATAAATATTCTACCGAGAAAAAGACGTTGTCACGTAAAATCTTCGCCCGTAAAACCGACTTTACAGGCAGCCATTTTTTTTATACAAATTATATTATATTCTAATATGATAGATAATAATAGATTTTTGATATAGACGAGAATTTACGAGTAGGACATTTCAATGTAATTGACAACATTGGCTGTGACACTGTAGCACGTGACTATGACAAATAGTAAAATTACAAAAAAATAGTCCGTTCTAGACTGTTGGAATTTGCATTTTTTTTGTTCAGAAATTGTTTCTTTTGTTTCATTATTTATTTATTTATTTATTTATTTATTCTTTCTTTATTTAAATATGATAATTCACAAATGAGAAAAAAAAAATACACAAAAGGCGATCTTATGGCTTAGTAGCCATCTCTTCCAGATAACCTTTAGGGCGAAAAGAAATATTTTACACTAAAAGAGGTAGGTAAGAAAGAACTATGAACTATTCCAAGTATATATAAACAAATACATGATACCTATAAGACAATAAATAAGATTATCTAGTATATTAATTCAAATTATACATAAATATATACATTACATACATATACGTAAATATATACCTACACGAACATACATACATATATACATAAATACATACATACATACATACATACATACATACATACATACATACATACATACATACATACATACATACATACATACATACATACAATACAATACAAACAAAAGTATTCTAAGGACTTGTTGACAATTGAAGTAAATGATGTTTTACGGCCTTTTTAAACGAAAATAATGATTTTGCCTTACGGATATTTGTAGGCAAATTGTTCCACAATTTAGTCGCTTGAACTGTAAAAGACTGATCATATATTTTCGTTTTATGAATCGGAATGCGTAACGTTAAGTTGCGTGAAGATCGAACAGCATTCCCTGGCGCAGCGATAAATTCAAATTTATCCTTCAGGTAAGAAGGAGCAGTACGACTGAATAACACACAGTAGAAGAAGGTAAGAATACGTAAATTCCGGCGACAACGTATGGGAAGCCACTTGAGCTTTGAACGAAAGTAGGATACATGATCATATTTACGGAGCCCGAATATGAATCGAATAGCCAGATTTTGAATTCGCTCAAGTTTGTTAAGTTGGTCCTCGGTGACATTGGTAAAGCTTGCATCGGCATAATCAAGAATAGGTAATAAAAGAGAATTTGCTAGCATAATTTTGGTGGGTATAGGTAGAAAAGAACGTAATCTTCTCAATGATTTTAACGCCAAGAACGTTCTTTTGCTAATATAATTAATATGGGCTGACCACGATATGGTTTGATCGAAATACACCCCGAGATTTCGCACGTTATTACAATAAGGTATGCAGACACCATTATATGTAATAAATGGTAGAATTGACCAGTCAATTCTGCATATCATGCCTGGACTACCCATAACAATAACTTGCGATTTGTTTGGGTTTACGTTTATGCCATGAGAATGACTCCATTTATGAATTGCCTCGAGATCGTTGTTGACGTCCCCAATTGCACTTGACAAGCCTTCAGGTTTACAATGCCGATAAATTTGGATATCACCTGCATACATGTGGTAGAGAGAAGAGATATTTTGACTAATTGAGTTTATAAACATTGAAAAGAGCAAAGGAGATAGCACGCCGCCTTGAGGTACCCCGGCGAGGACGTCACACCAAGATGAGAATTTCTCATCTAAACGAATGCGTTGCCGTCGCCCTTTGAGGTAACTGCGAAACCATTCTATCACGGATGGAGATATGTTAAAGGAATATAAAAGTTTTAATAATATGTCATGATCAACGTTATTAAAGGCATTACTAAAGTCTAAAAGAGTTAAAATAGTAAATTTTTTATTATCCATGTTCCAGCGAATATCGTCAGTAACCTTAATTAAAGCAGAAGTCGTACTATGACCTGTTCGAAAACCAGATTGAAATGGACTAAGGAGAGAGTTTCTACTTAAGTAACGGCTCAATTGTTGGTGGATTAATTTTTCAAAAATTTTGGAAAGGAATGGAAGAATAGAAATAGGACGAAAATCGGAAGGGGTTTTTTATGTACGTTATTAAATATTAAATTATTAATTTGATTATTAATTTATTATTTGACCACAAAAGTTTCTTTTAGTGCTCTTTATAATATATAATATATAATATTATAATTCAAATTATAAACATAAAATATCTTCCTCGGTATCATAATATATAGATATATATTTATAAATACAATTTAATCTGTATCTCCATAGCACTTTCATCTCAATGCAAAAAAGGTGTCTTAAACCGAGTCTGAACCGAGTGCCGAGTAGTGTTTGATTTGGCCTTTTAACATCTATTTGTATATGCTCGAGGCAAGTCTTGTTCATTGTACGTGACTTTGTCAACACTTCACCTGAAGTCCTCCTTTATAGGTAGGTTTTTGGCGGTCTGTGAACTACTTTGATTGGTTGGTGGTTTGATTTAATATTTAAATTGCAATTTATTCATTTTTCATTATTTCTGTTTATGATTTCTTTGCTGTTCACTGTTTATGTTTATTTATTATTTTTTTTTATTTTTGCATAGTAATATACACTATTATAAATATTAAAATCGAGGACCGTCGTGGCGCAGAGGCGCAACGTGTGCCTGTAACGCGACGGTTTCTGGGTTCGATCCCCAGTCGGAGAAGATAGATTTTACTATTTCCATTTTCTTCGCTCTGGATAACTAGGCAAAGCGCGGCGTTGAGTTCCGCCACTCAACACGCAATGCCTTGAAAAAGGCGGAAAGTGGGGACGGAGAAAGCAGGAACTAAACAACGGAGTGTCTTAACACTAGGTTCAAATGGTTCCTGCAGTTCCCTCTGCCTACCCTGCCATGTGCGGGATAAAGCGTGAAGCTAAAAAAAAAAAATCGTTTTATTGGTCTTCATCCTAAGTATTCATTGTCGGTGTTCGGTGGTTATTCGGTATTATTTTTATATATGTTGTGATTTGTTATTTTATCACTTAATTGTACTGTAATTTATCGGTATTTTATTATTATTTGTATAAAGAAATAAGATATTGTCTTGAATGTCACTCGTTATTTGTCTATCCAATAATAATTTTAACATTTGTAATATCCGATGTTATAATAATTTATTAATTGTTATAATTGATTATATATTTTATTATGGAATTGTATTTCAAAAATTAAATTATAATAGTTTAGTTGGCAACATTAAATTGTATCGGAAGTGGTCAACTGTGTGGGGGTATAAATGAACTAGTATAAATATTTGATTGACCATTCTTGGGAGCAACATTAAGCAGTCCTGCTGTACCTTTTGATATCTGAATTGTACTCAGTATTAATAAATGTAATTGAAGAAGGAACCTGGTTTGATTCATTACATATATATTGGGGGGTCGAAGATGGAAGGCTTGCACGCAGCGACCCCTGCCAGCCCTACCTAGGGCTGCAACATTCCATCAGCCACGAGCACCATACGGGAGCACAATGCTAGGGCGTCCCCCCGAGGCGACGCGCACCAGTGCGTCCCCGCTGGTGTGAAAAGTGGAGACAAATACGGCGTTGGGGACCGCCACCCAGCACGCCATGTCCGGAACGGCGGGAAGTGGAGGACGGAGCTACAAATAGCTGCGTGGAATGTAAGAGGAGGGATGGACCAGAAGATGAATGAGCTATTAGATGTGATGGATGAGCGAGATTTGGATGTCATTTGTATGACTGAGACCAAACGAAAGGGTAATAATGCAACCGATTTGCCGGGCAGCCGCGTCGCTCTCTGGGCCGGCGTTCCAGAGAGCGAACGCGAGTGTCAAGGTGTAGGTGTGTTATTGTCCTCTCGATTGGTTAGTGCAGTGGTAGAGTACGAGGCGATCAACCCTAGACTGCTTTGGGTTCGCTTCAAGCTGGGGATTACAAGAATATTCTTGTTGGTGGCATATGCGCCGGTATCCTCAGCTTCATTAAGCGAACTTGAGGGGTTTTGGGAGAGTGTCAGGGATGTTCTAGGCAGTGTTAGAGGAAATGAAAAATTAATATTATGTGGAGACATGAATGGATGGGTCGGAACCGCGAGAAGTGGTTACGAAGGTGTGTTAGGTCAATATGGTGACAGAAGAGTGAATGAGGCTGGAAAGCTCATTTTGGAACTTTGCAAGGAAAGGAATTTGTTTGTGGCAAACACGATGTTTGACCACAAACAAATTCACATGTATACGTGGGAGCGCATGGGAGAGAAAAGTATGATTGATTTATTCCTAGTGGATCAGCGGATTCGAAAACAAGTGATGGACACACGTGTGTTTAGGGGTGCCGACTTGGGAACGGACCACTATCTGGTAATTGCTAGATTTAGGGGTTTGTTCGCAGGATGGCGTAACCGCACGAGGTGTTCATACTTGGAATCGAATTATCGCATAAGAAGCTGGAAGCTTCAAGATCCACCAATCAGAGAGGAATATATAGAAAGGGTTTCCGAAAAGCTTGACAGTTGTAAAACAGGAAATGAAAGTGTTGAAGTATGCTGGTAGAACCTTAGGAGCTGCATGGTGGAAGCTGCGACAGAGGTATGTGGTACAAAGAAAAGAGGCTTTAGTAAAAAGCGTGACGAATGGTGGCATGATGAAGTGAAAGATGCTGTAGAAAGAAAGAAGAAGGCATGGCAGGATTATAAAGCCTCGAGTAAGAATAAAAGTATGAGAGAGATTAAAAAGAAAGAGTATAAGCTGCAAAAGCACCAAACGAAAGCACTGATAAAGATGAAGCGTGAAAGAACCGAGAGTAAAAGAGATGAAAGGTTGACGAGCAACTTCCGGGATAATACGAAGCTTTTCTGGCGAGAAGTTAGTGATTCACGGAGTTGTTCGTCAACTTTAAAATGAAAGGGGTGCTTTCGAAGGACGGTGAGATACTTACAAACAGATCACACGTTTTGCAGCGATGGGCGGAATTCTACAAGGAGATGTATGAATGTGATGACGCTTCTGCCTCAAGTGACAGCGACAAGCTGAGTCTTGATGTAGCAGATGGCGAAATCAGTATAAAAGAAGTTGAGAGTGCAATAAGAAGCTTGAAATGTGGTAAGTCAGCGGGAGCGGATGGAGTTACTGCCGAGATGATCAAATATGGTGGACCTCGCATCTTGGACTTGTTCTGGTTTCAGTGCAATTTATGCTGGAAATCGGGGGAGGTCCCAGATGATTGGCAAAGTGCAGTCATCGTGCCTTTGTATAAAGGCAAAGGTTCACAGATAGACTGTGCAAGCTATAGGGCAATCAGTTTGATTAGCTTAGGTGGTAAAGTATATGCAAAAATTTTAGCGAGAAGAATGCAAGACAGATCCGAAAGGCTACTGTGGGAGGCCCAAGGAGGTTTTAGACCTGGAAGGGGATGCATGGATCAAATCTTTTCCATCCGTATGATCACAGAGAAGTTTTTGGCTGTAAACCAAAAGGTTTTCTGTGCTTTTGTGGACTTGGAGAAGGCGTTTGACAGGGTTGTGAGAAAGAAGTTGTGGGAGATACTACCCCGGTACAATGTGAACGGACCCTTGCTGCAGGCTGTAAAATCTCTTTATAGAGATCACTCAGCCTGTGTGCGAGTAGGAGCCGACATGTCGCCTCGGTTTGGCATCCAATCGGGTGTCAAACAGGGTTGTGCCATGTCGGCTTGGTTGTTCAATTTGTATTTGGATAGCTGTCTCCAAGGACTGAAAGAAAGTGACATGGGTGTAAAAGTGGGTGACTTGAAGGTAAATTGCTTGTTGTACGCAGATGATGCAGTGCTTATTGCATCATCAGAAAGCGAGTTGCAGGCATTGGTCACCATTCTGAAAGACGGGTGTGAAACCAATGGTCTAAGCCTGAATGCAAGTAAGACAAAGGTTCTGGTATTTGAAAGAGACGAGGAAAGAACAGAATGCAAGATTTTCGTGAATGGAAAATTATTGGAACAAGTGAACGAAGTAGTATACTTGGGAAGTATGTTAAGTAGAGATGGTAGATACGAAATGGATGTGGAAAGACGTGTTGCTGCCGGTAACAGAATGAACGGTGCCTTAGCTGCGTTGTTGAGACGGCAGAACGTCAGCGTCGCCGCACGTTTGGCCGTACACAATGCAGTTTTGGTTCCGACGCTGTTATATGGCAGTGAAACGTGGGTATTACAGAAGAAGAATGAAAGAAAGATGAATGCTGTGGAGATGCGATCTCTTCGAAGGATATGCGGAGTCAGCTTAGCTGACCGAATCCGCAACGAAGAGGTACACAGGAGGTAGTAGGTACCAGCGAGGATGTCACAGTAAGAATGAAGAAGAACGTGCTCAGATGGTTTGGGCACGTCGAAAGAATGAGTGACGAAAGAATGGTAAAAAAGATATATGATGGAAAAGTGAGTGGTAAGAGAGGTAAGGGGAGACCTCGGTTGACTTTCGAAAACACAGTATCGAAGATACTGGAGGAAGGTCACGTAAAAAGCATGAGGACTCCCCGGAGAGCATGCATGAAGAGGTTAATGACAGTGGACGAGGCGAAAGAGGTATGCAGGGACCGCAGCGTTTGGCGCTCCGTTCTCTCTGACTACCCCGCTAGGGATAGAGCGTGAAGCTATGGATGGATGGATGGACATATATATTTAAGTTTATTTCTGCACATAATACACGAAATTGCTTACTAATTTGGAATTTTTTTATCTCAAATCTCTATCAATGAAGAAAAACAATTATTTTTTTTATTTACTTGATTATTCGCATTAAAAATAAAATTTTATAAAATCAATCTCACATAATGTTTAAAACATAGTTTATATGAACCACTCGAGTCAAGTATTAACTTGACTCGAGTGGTTCATATAAACTATGTTTTAAACATTATGTGAGATTGATTTTATAAAATTTTATTTTTAATGCGAATAATCAAGTAAATAAAAAAAATAATTGTTTTTCTTCATTGATAGAGATTTGAGATAAAAAAATTCCAAAAAATAAAAAAATTCCGAAATACAATTGTGTGTTAGTTTAGTGTCTATTGAATGGAGAAACTTGGTATTAACCAAGTTTCTCCATTCAATAGACACTAAACTAACACACAATTGTATTTCGTTAGAAGTAATGAAGTTGCAATAAGTTCGCTCGTGAGTCGTGAACAAACGGTAGAAAAGTTAGGCGTGAATCTATTTAACTACATGAATAAGACATCGCCGGTTTATATGTGCGTCAACATTTAAGTAGCAGTAGTACATAAGTTGTAATAGATTTATATTTTATATACTTATATATATATATATATTTATTTATTTATTTATTTATTTATTTAATAGGCAAGCCAACGTAACATACAATGTTACCTATTACAAATAATATAAATTATATTAAAAAAGCGAATTACATTGTACATCACACTTACAGGCTAGCTCAGCATGATTAAAAATAAAAAAAACAACAAGTATTTCAAATCAGCAACCCTACACCAAGTTAAATACAATATCAATAGTAAAAACAACGTACATTAAATTACGCATATACATTAATGACAAACATAAAAACTTACAACTAAAACTAACAAAGGCACACTAAACAAAATTAACCAAGACAAACAATAACTATATTAATTAAAAATAAACTAATATTTAAAAGTAGTAAATATTTCTTTTCAAACATTACAGTCACTTCTTACATTTATTGTCTCATTGTTGTTGTTTGTTTAATGTCTTACATTGTTTGTTAACAACTCAGAAGTAGTTAAAGTTAATTTAAATGGAAAACACTAAAAACACATATTGATCACAAGTTCGACTATATTCGGACATAGATCCCTCGTAATTACATAAAATGACATAAATCACTCAATAACAGTACTTCAGGATAGTTCCCTTCCAGTACGGCCGTTGCCTACAAGCAACTGCCACGATTGACACAAATTCAACGCTTTTATAGTATTTTTAATCTAAAACTACCCCCTTTTATGAAATTATTTGGAATAATGACTAAGTACAGTAGGAGGTAGCTAACATATATATGTGAGATTTCTATATTAAAATCAATTAGATATAATTCAACACAATGTATCGAAATTAGGGCGGAAAGTGAGAAAGAGAGATAATACTATAATTTATACTAAGTAGTGTTAAAAATAATGAATTGGACTTTACCTATTTATTATTTGTTAATATTTCTTTGCTGCATAATACATATGTACAGATAAAGCGTGAAGCTAAAAAAAAAATACTTCTAAATATTTATTATAGTATATATATTATATCGATTATCACATAAAAACAAACATAAAGTAAGAAAAAGTTTTCTATAACTTAATTCTTTAATTCATTTCTCGTATTTCACATCACTTAATATCTTACGATATGATTACAAGCTTTAATATAAAAGGAAGGGATCATTAGTAAGGGTCATACGAATTAATTCGCTAACACAGAAGAAACTAACTTGATAAAAAAATAAAATATACTTACTGTCCTTATCTAATTAAGGTCAAGCTTAGTTACGATTTTGGACAGATGTGGTAAGATGATGTCATATTATTAATCTTCACCTCTCTGGTTAAGATCCATTGTTACTTAGATGAATCTGTTTAAAAAATATTTTGAAAATTAAGTAAAATTAAGTCACATATTAGATATTTTTAACTTAATAACTTCTGTTGCATTGTAAATATATATATATATATATATATATATATATATATATATATATATATATATATATATATATATATATATATATATATATATATATATATATATATATATATATATATATATATATATATATATATATATATATATATATATATATATATATATATATATATATATATATATATATATATATATATATATATATATATATATATATATATATATATATATATATATATATACTTAGTCTTGCCATAAATATTGTTATAAAGAAAAGCACGATTTTTTTTTATACGTAACATTTATTCCTTTCATAGTGAGTTAGTTTAATACATCAATATATAACTAATAAAAATATACAATGTTTATTCGAAGTGGTCCCCATTGGCTGCAATACAGTCTTTTAAACGTTGAGGCCAGTTATCAATAGCAGCACGAACTCTTTCTAGAGGAAAATTCTTCACTGCCAACCGAATGGATCGTTTTAGGGACTCCAAATTATCATGGCGTTTAGAGCAAGCCTTACTCTCTAAAACTGACCATAAATCATAATCCAATGGATTTAGGTCAGGACTTGACGACGGCCAGTTTTCAGTGCTGATAAAGTCCGGAACGTTAGTTTTCAACCAAGATTGGGTGGATCGAGCTCTATGACCCGGTGCCGAGTCTTGTTGAAAGCACCATTCTTTGTTATTGAACATGGTGTTAGTTAAAGACTTAACTACCGTCTCAAGAATGGTATTTTGATAAACTTGTGCCGACGTTTTAATACCTTTTTCACAAAAATATGGCTCAGTCACCCCTTCATAGCTAACACCCCACCAAACCATCACTGAAGTGGGATAATGCCCACGTTGTACTCTGTTTACTAATTGCGAAGCTTCTTTAGAGCTTCCAGCATAAATACGGTCATTTTGTTTATTAAAATACTGCTCAATTGTAAAAATTTTCTCATCCGTAAACAAAATTTTTTTGTGACCTCCCTTTGCGTACCGCTTAAGTAGTTGTTTGGATTTTACCACCCTATTCTTCTTTAAATTATCAGTTAAGAAGTGACCAGTACGTCTCTTATAGGCTGCAAGTCCTAAGTCATCTTTTAATATACGCGACATGGTTCTAGGAGCTATCTTCATCTCCCGAGATAAAATCTATTGCTTACGGACAGGATTTCTTCGAATTCTTTCCCTAACTGCTTTAATCACCTTTTTCACACGAACGGTACGTGGACGGCCAGATCTTTTTCTGTCACAAACAGAGGAGGTATCATTGTACCTATCAATAGCCCGGTAAACAAACATTTGACTAATACCAAGCGGGTGGAGGGTTTTAAAAATTGCACTTTTCTCCATACCTACTTTATGTAAGGCAATCACAGCGATTCGGTTCTCTTTATCACCCCACTCCATTTTAATATAACAAAATATTTAACAATATAATGGCGCGAAAATAAGAAAACACATCAAGCAATCATATAAAAATGACAGATTCCAAATTCAAACGTAATATTTTCTTTTTTTGAATAGTAACAGTATTTATGGCCAGACTAAGTATATATATATATATATATATATATATATATATATATATATATATATATATATATATATATATATATATATATATATATATATATATATATATATATATATATTATATATATATATATATATATATATATATATATATATATATATATATATATATATATATATATATTTATAGTTGTAATGGAACAGGCGTTTGTCTCCCGTCTCACCTGATGGAAAGTGTAGATGAAGACGAAGGTGGTACACGCCCGTCCAGTAGAAACCTGTTCACTCTACTCTTAAAGGCTCCAGGGTTAAACTTATCAGGAAAAATAGACGCAGGCAGGTCGTTCCAAATCTTGGCGACTCTCACCAAAAACGAGCTGCTAAAACGTTTAGTTCAACATGATATTTGGCTGCACCATCCAAAAGGTGACTGCAGTACTCCATGCAAGATCGAACTTGAGCAGTGTAAAGATTAAGTAGCTGTTCAGAGCTGAAGTACTGCCGAACCTTAGAGAGAATTGATATTTTCTTGGACGCAGATTGTGCCATAGACTCAATTTGATGGCCAAAGTTCAGGTTAGAGCAGATGATAATACCTAGAAGCCCTAGATGGTCAGCAATCGGTAAGGATACACCTTCGAACGTGGGTGTTAAGTCGAAGCTACTTTTTTTCGCGGAGAAAAGACATGCCTTTGTTTTGGAGGGATGAAACTTAACAAGATTAGCGTCACCCCAATCGGACACCCACTGCAAAATTACGTTTACCCGTTCAATCATGGACTCTCTTAAGGACCGTATTTCCACTGGACTAGCTCGCGAGTTGGTCATGTACCTCTCAATCACCGTGCTGTCATCGGCGTAGCTAATAATACCGGGTCTTAAAAGATCATTTATGTGCAGTAGAAACAAGGTTGCAGAGAGAACTGATCCCTGAGGTACCCCAGCATTGATTGCCATTAGATCAGACGAGCATCCATCTAAGATAACCCGAATAGAACGTTCCCTCAGGAAGTCACAAATCCAATCACAGAGTTCAGTAGGTAAGCCGTAAGCTGGAAGCTTACTGAGTAGTGCCTCGTGCCAGACCCGGTCAAAGGCTTTTGAGATGTCTAATGAAACGGCTATTGCTTTACCGTGGCCCTCTAAGGCCTCGTTCCAAATTTGAGTGGCGTATATTAGCATATCTCCAGTGGAGCGTCCTTTGCGAAAACCATATTGATTATCACTAAGAAGCTCGTTTGCTTCAAGGTAAGTTAGGAGACGCTTATTCAATATGCATTCCATAATCTTTATAGATTATAGAGGTGATCGCAACAGCCCTGTAATTGGCTGGGTCTGCACGGCTTCCTTTTTTGGGGATAGGTTGAACGTTAGCAAGCTTCCAAGATCTCGGGACTTTACTAGTTTCTAAAGAGAGTTGGTATAGACGAGTCAGAACAGGAGACAATTCGGGTGCACAACACTTCAAAACCACCGCTGGAATGCTATCAGGACCACTGGCCTTATTAACGTCCAGATTGAATAAACATTTCAGTACTTCTTTTTGATGTATTTTAACGGCGCTCATTTTAGGGCCAAACGGAGATAAGTGAAGTGGACACTTACCGTTGCTATCCAGACGAGAATACTCAGCGAAGAGATTGGCAAATAGATTGGCCTTCTCCTTAGCACTGTGTACCAGGGATCCGTCAGGTTTGAGCAGAGGAGCAGCGAAGAACGACAAAAGTTTTTCTCGACCGACTTAGCAAGGCTCCAGAAAGCTTCGCTCCCTGAGGGAAAGGAAGCTAACTTTTCCCCTATTCGGCCAAGGTGGTCAAAAGGAGCTACACATGAGTACATAAGTTTATCAGTTAATATGTTATGTATATGTATGAATAATCAGCAATAGATTAAAACATTATTATAGAACTGCTTTCATTAAAATGTTTCACAAAGCGTTGCTAAACGCGCAGCTTTTATGACTTTCGCTTTGAAATTTCAATTCAAATAATGAATTTCAAGTTAATATAAGTTTTTCATTAAATACCTGAGCCTGAGCAACAAAGTTAAACTTTGATAGTTTAAAATTATTTAACTTGTTATGAACTTGCGAAATTTTGATATGTGTTTTATAAATTGTATATTTTTACTAAAACATAGTTGCAGTTTTGCAAGAGTCAAATAATTTTGTCAAACATAATGTACATCTACGTACATTTTTAATTACATATCATAATTTTTAGAAATATGTTAAATATTTATTCAAATTTAATAATCAAATTTTGTAAGCAGTAATGTCTCAAAGTATGGAGAAGAAAATTAATACAATATATATTCACAAGCATTCACACTGAAATTATTATAAAGTCGTTACTACTCATATAACTAAATACTTCCATCATGAATATTGAAAATATAATTTTTTGATAAAAAAACAGAAGCTATAAAAGTAGGTATATTAACAATTTTAATTACAAATATAACAAGCAGTTATGTTAAACGTAAAGACCAAAAGGATTTGTCTATTAAATACAGTTGCAATAGCCAAAACATAACGAAAATAAATGCTTAACTTTACGCTTGAATTATTTATAAACAAATATTACATTTTCCAGCTTCAAATATATATAAAGTGAAAAGTATTTTTACATGAAATTTAAATTTAAAAAGAATTAAGGAACTCAGTGTTGTTTCATAACAAAGAAAGGAAAATATTAGTAGATAATGAATATATTGTATAAAAAAATTAACGTAGAACGTATAGAAATTGGGACCAGCACTTCTTGAAAACCTTCCAACCTATAGCATTTTACACCTTCCTTAATTTAAATATAAAAATGACATCCATCACAACCTTTATATACGTTATTTTAGAACAATTTTGTAAATTGCCAATATTTTTTTTTTTAGCTTCACGCTTTATCCCGCACTAGGCAGGGTAGGCAGGGGGAACTGCAGGGACCGTGGGAACCTAGTGTTAAGACACTCCGTTGCTTAGCCCCTGCTTTCTCCATCCCCGCCAATATTAAACCCTTTTTTATTAAATAAAAAGTAAACGTACCTTTTTTCACTCTCAACATAATTGTATATCCACCATTAAGTTTTGATTAAACGGAAAACGTGTTTTAGGAAATCTATCTTCCAGTAATTCCGCGCTTCCAGTAATTTAACTTGAAATAAAAGTATTTTGTGGACAACCAATTTATAAGTACAAAGTAGACAAAAACTATTTCAGGAAACAATTTCGTGCGCAAACATCGCGGAAGTCTTCAGAAAATATTTACACAAAATTTGTGTGTCTCTGTTGTATTTTTTAAGGTTTATTCTATATATTTGTGGTAAAAACTTTGATATTTGGGGTATATTTTTAAACTATGCTATTAAATTTAGATTTTTTTTTTAAGAAAAAATATTTTTTTATAGAATGCTTTTATTGCTGAAATTAATATAAATATAAGAAAATTGTTTCAGTGCTGAAAGCCGCGTATTTAGCAACGCTTTATGAAACATTTTAATGAAGGCTGCTTTACAATAATATTTTAAGCTATTACCAATTGTTCAAACATATACATCATATATAAACATAGAAAAGATGACTTTGTAGCATTATCTTATCGCATCTGTCAAAAGTCGTAACTAGATTTGACACGAATTAGGTTTTATTACTGTCCTTGGTAAGAATATTTTAAACGCCATAAATTAAAAGAAGAAGAAGAAGAATATTTTATTCTTCTATCAAGTTAGTTTCTTCTGCGTTAGCGAATTAATTCGTAAGGTCCTTACTAATGATCCCTTTCTTTTATAATAACACGTGTAATGATATCGTGATTTATTAAGTAACGTGAGATACGAGAAATAATATAACGAATACGAAGTAAGGTATAGAATTTTGTTTTAATTCAATATATGTTTTTATATGGTGATCGCTGTTATATGTACAGTGTGGTAAACGAAAGTAATTTACGTAAATTTATAATTACATTATGTAATATTCCATTTTAGTGTACATATACATTCATATATGTATTGTGCATGCATGTTCTGAAAATACATAAACACACATTTAAGAGGTTAAGTACAGTTCATTACTATTGACACTACTTAATATAAATTATAGTTTTATTTGTAGTTTTCTCTTACATAGAGAAGGCAGAACAAACCTAACCATTTCGCACTTTCCACCCAAATTTCAATGTTTAGAACGTTTTTATTAAATCGAATGCACATAAAATGTAAACTTATTACAAATAACCTACTATTTAAATGTTACAGCTACTTTAATCTCGGCGCTCATGTGAACCGGCAATGTGTCTTGTTTATATAGTCGTATAGACTCACGCCTAACTTTTGTACCGTTCTCTCATTCACAACTCACGAGCGAACTTATAGCAATTTCATTACTTCTAACTAAATGCAGTTGTACGTTAGTTTAGTAGCTATTGTACGGAGAAATCCCGTTTTTAACTTGACTCGAGTTGTTCATTTAAACTAAATTTAAGCATTATGTGAGATTGAATGCATCCTCCCTCCTCGTTTTATGAAGAATATATTCCATAAACTTGTTATGTATTTGTATCTTATGAGTTCGTATAATAGGACTTGAACAAGTACGTATCCGCCAGCTCTTAACGACTTTGAACCCGTGTATTATATTTATTAATATTAAGAAATCAGTAAGAGCAAGAGCTTTAATAAGTGTAAAGAACAATGAATTGTAATTAACAATTCAAAAACTGAACCGACCGTGGTTCATCGACCGCCAAATACCCGACACATGACGAAAGAGGATTTCAGGTGGAGTGTTGACAAACACTCGTACAATGAACAAGACCTGCCTTGATCATATATAAATAGATGTTAAAAGACCAAATCAAACACTACTTGGCAGGAAAGCTGTAAAAGATGCCTTTATAGCATTTTGAAAGTGCTATTGGATACGTATTAAATTCTATTTGTGTATGTGCTTATAATATAACCATTCATAACGAATCTGATCAAGTGTGTTAACGCTAATATTTTTCACATATAAACCTCGTTTTTTTTTTAAATCGTTCAAGTAACAACGACCTAACTGGAGTTAATTCACACATAAGGAACATTCACACGCCCTCATTCTAAGTAATGTGTTTATTGCCCGCGGGTGTGTTTATACCGTTATAGAGCTATAATGAGTGTTACTTTACGATTGTTAGGGGTTCTTTATAAACAATAAACTAATAATATAGAAGTTAGTTTTTTGAGTCAGTTGCAGACATTATGAAAAATAAAAACTTATTTTAGTATCTTTAAATTCGTTATACTTAGTACTTATCTATTATTTTTTTGCTTTAACATTAATTAAATGTCGGTTGATTCCTATATAGTAAAATAATAAAAAAGTAAAAATAAATAACTATTAAAAGTCAGTTCACAAATGACTAAAAATCAAGAGAAATTAAATATAAAGAAAGAAATAAGATATTTTTCTTCAACGTAGAGAGCATACAAAATATTAGATAGTTAATTCTATATGAAACAAAAAGTCAATATTCAAACCCAGTTGATTTCTTATTGGAAGTAAAATCTGTGAATTTATGAAATTTCACAAATTTTGGCAACAACAACTTTTAGCAAAGTTGAAAGTCAATATCAAAGTTAATAAACTGTGGAAAAATTGCTCGAATATTAAATTCAAAATAAAAAAACAATATTGTTACAAACACTGCGAATAAAATTATTCTGTTAATTTCACAACTAACCTATTAAATTTTCATCGCCCTGAAAATCTCGTTCGGAACTTATGTTACTACATATAATTTGAAGGCCTTGCAATAGCAGTAGGCCGTCCCACGCTGCGCTTGACGGTACGTGGTCTCCACTTGAGAATCATTCTGCCCCAGCGGCCGACAGCTCTCCGTACTATGTGCCTTGCCCATTGCCACTTCAATTTACTAATTCGTTGGGCTATATCAGGCTTTACGTGCGTATAATTTAAATGGCAAATAAACAGCAACTTCTGCTGTTTATTTGCCATTTAAATTATACGCTTATTTGAATGAAAAGTGAACAAACATTTTGTAGGTAATTTTGTATTTTTAATAACAGACGAAATAAGTATGTAGGGACCGTAGCGTTTACCGCTCCAGTCTCTCTGTGATTATCTCGTTAGGAATATATTTTTAAGTTTCTTGACCAATAAAATATTTTTTTCACTTTAAAATGTCCATTTGTATTCTTCCGGACCACATACAACTGAGAAATTGTATTTGACCCTTCGATTTAACACTGAAAGTTATTTACGAAAACATTATATTTTAAATTGCCATAAAACCATTTTGAACAGTTATTTTTTTTTATAGCTTCACGCTTTTTTTCCCGCATATTGCAGGGTAGGCAGAGGGAACTGCAGGAACCATATGAACCTAGTGTTAAGACACTCCGTTGCTTAGTTCCTGCTTTCTCCTTCCCCACTTTCCGCCTTATTTTCTGCCACTCAACACGCAATGCCTCGAGCATTGCGTGTTGAGTGGCGGAACTCAACGCCGAGCTTTGACTAGTTTCCAGAGCGAAGAAAATAGAAAAATCCATCGTCTCCGAGTGGGAATCAAACCCTCAAACCGTCGCGTTTACAGGCAGACGCTTACGCCTCTGCGCCACGACGGTCCACTTGAACAGTTATTGATAAGAAAATTAAAGAAGCTTCTAAAGCTTATTGATTATATTGCTAAACTAACGTTACTTATTTCATTACTTAATTGACTTTATAGTAATTCTAATTAATAATTAATTATTTTATGTATATAACAAAAATAGCGCTATTTATTATGATTTTTAGTATTCACCATCGCGCTATTTTTATTTTTTTCGTATTTAATTCGATAAGCATCAAGCTCTCTAGTGTTTCTATTTAGTAAAATAAAAGTTTAGTTCGACTGTTTGTGCGCTGCGGTCGTAGATTCGATTCGTAATCGAGGGTAATGAATTATATTTGATCCAGGCGATCGAGTGAGTCAAAAATAGTGAACAGTGTTTCCTCTGAGCAGTTACATAAGTATATAAATATATTTTTAATGTATAATATGAAAATAAAGTTTTGTTAATTCTATTACCACATGTTCACAACTCGAGGGCCCTATATTAAAAATACTGTTTAGTTTAATTTTTATAAAATAATATTTTAAAATGTTTTTCACACACCTGACATGTAACAACTGTATTTAAGTTAGATATAACTATTTTTAAAGTACCAAAATTGAACACAGTTTTCTTGGATACTGTCCAAGGACAGCTAGATTAAAGTTTTAAAGCGAATATAGAAACTACTACTGTATGAACTAGTCAGCAATAAATTAATTTCGTAAAGCTACATATGTTTTATTAATATAATATTTTTAATATTTATGTTAGGTTTAAGAAAACGTCGTCTTCTAAACCTTTGCATTGTTCACATTGTTAATTGTTTTCAAGGTTCTATGGTACGTTATAAGATATTCAAAGCTTTCTAATATTTGGTGTAACAAGCAATGAGCTTTTCCTGAGGCTAAATACAAAATTTATATTTCTTAAAGTTGGAATGTCAGTATCCAATAATCTGACATATATCATTTAATAACATTAAGTGAGAGTATAGTGGCGTTGAGGAAAACTGAGTGGACAATAGTTAAGGGTTCTAGTTTTTCAGAATGTACCTAATTATATTAGTTGCTTTTGATTGATTGACATATTAACACCTGACGAATGGTTTGTATACATTATATTGACATAAACTAATATTCGAACTATGTCGTTGTCGCTCTAAACTTATGATTACTTATCAAAAACTATCATCAGAGTATTTTAGTCACGTAAACATGATTTGGGGTTTGATCCCCACTAGTGTAATAAATAATAATAGTAATAATAACAGTAACTCGATGTTGCACTCCCAGAAATCACAAACAGAAACAATAATAAAAATATTTTACGTACAAAAAGCGGCGTTATTAATCAAATAGAAGTCTTTGTCAGACAAATCTTCTCAAAATTCATTTTCGTTTCTAGACAAGATTTTTTTTTTGAAAATTCAAAAAATAAAACATTTTTCATAATTTATTAACTTCACTATTTCATATAAAATCAAATTAATCACACGTTAAAGAAATTAACTTACATTAAAAGTAAACAACCAAAAATATATTTAAATTTATTTATCCTAGTCACTGTCCGCTGTCTGTCCTGTCAAGCTTAAAGTCCAATTAATTTAAAGATTAACAAGTAAACTCGTTTGTCGTTTTTCGTCGTACTTTAATAACATCTTTAGCGAAATTGCATAAGTTTAAAACTAATTTATATAAAGGTGTGTAAAAGCAAAATTAAAAAATCAATTAAAGAGTTCATGAATTTCAGATTACAGATAATAATGAAAGTGATCCCTCTTAATTAATCCAGAGCAGAGTTATCAGCCCATCACGTCGCTCAGAGACAATATACAGGCTTATTTTCAATTATTCTTACTTTAATTTTCAATATATTTTTGCTATTACCTTCCGTAGATGAGACAGTGTGAGTGAGTACAATATTAAATACTCGTACAACTTCGCTTTAGACCATAAAATAATGTGTAGTGTTCAATACAGTATTAGAGGGATTTGTTTATTAAGATTTTTAAATCAGTTCTTATAGTGAATGAATGAAAAAAAAATATATTTTCTTTTTTTTAGCTTCACGCTTTTATCCCGCATATGGCAGGGTAGGGCAGAGGGAATTGTAGGAACCATAGGAACCTAGTGTTAAGACACTCCGTTGCTTAGTCCCTACTTTCTCCGTCCCCGCTTTTTGTTTTTTTTCGAGGCATTGCTTGTTGAGTGGTGAAACTCAACGCCGCTTTTGTCTAGTTTCCATAAGAAAATGGAAATAGAAAAATCCATTTTCCCCGACTCGGAATCGAACCCAGGAACCGTCGCGTTACAGACAGACGTTGCGCCTCTGCGCCACGACGGTCCTCATATTAAAAAATCTGGCGGAATATTTTAATAACAACGCCAACGTATATTATTACGCCGTGACATATTATGAAGGGCGTAAGTAAACCATTGGTGTGTGAAGCCATAAAGAGAATTTTGTAGATGTTTTTCTAAGCAGGCCCGTATAGTAGGCAGTATAAAGATATTTCGTTTTACTCTCCACTTTCAGCCTTAATTTGATATGATCATATTAGACAATAAGTAAGCGGTTATAATTATCTCGCTGTTATAATTTGTGAATATGCATTAAACCACAGGAATTATTTCAAGTTACAAATTCACTAAATTGTCACTCCAATGAGAAAATGCCTCACATTCACTAAATAATTGTAAATTGGTTCGTCGGTATGGCGATACTTCGGGTACGATAAATTCGTTGTTAATTTGACATACTAAGGGAATGGGAACTTTGTTGGTTGAATCTATTCTTATGACTAAAACAGACTATTCACATGTTTCCAGTATATGTTATATTTGAAGGGCATAAGAAGTAAAATTAGGGATTGTTTCTTTGATTTCCTAGTCTTCACTAATATGCAATTTGAAGCACTAATTTCTGAAATCTAAGTTTAACAATGCAATCAAAATATGAAGAAATCTTTAGGATCGTTGAAAGTACAAATTAAAATTGGTAGTAACTGCCACTTTATTTGGCACCTAATTAAAACGTAATTTAATTAGTAACCTGTATTGTAAATTAACTAAAAAATTCAAAAAACATAAATTACAATGTTTCCAGCTACACTGTAGTTTTATTTATAACGAGTTTAATGATTATTGAACAATAAAATACAGAATGAAAAAGCACACTGTGCAACATTAACAGTCAAATCTATTAATCTAAAATAATCAAACCATTTTTTGTATTAATTCGAACTCGCTGAAAAGGAAGTTCAACCAGGCATATAGCAGGGTCAACAAAGAGTCGAGACAGTTGAGTAAACTTTCAGATAGAATTGTTTCTTAGGTGACGGAAACCATAGCCGCTCTACTTGATCATGAGTGGGATTGGAATTCACAATGATCACGCATGCAATTATATGCTGTCCCACTGCACCTTGGCTTCAAGAAATTAATATGCCAATTCTGATGTTTGCAAGCATGAATTAAATTACTACTGCATGTCCATATATCATAGCTATGAGGTATTTCGACCCCATTCCTTCCTCTTGATCTATTTAATGGAGCACTTAATTGAACATTTGAATATGTTAACTATTTAGATGTATTGCAAATGCAATAACCATACTTGATTAAATGGTGTATAATTAACATATAGTACGTATCAATTATTCAGAGGCTATTGTTGCACAGTAATAAATATATTTGATTATACATGTAAGTTCAAATCTACATCCAAATCAAGCTTGACTTAATAGTTTTTGTTTCTTGGTAAACTTCAACATTTCTCTTTAAAGCTCTCTACGTAGTTCTAAACACCTTCACGATGTAGCCGGCACATTACATGTAAGTCTTAAGAGAGAATATTTTGTTTTCATTCAAGTTTTCATTGAATAAGCTTATCTTTAATATCTTACTTGTTAGTAAATTTTTCCTAAATAATGTGTTTTAAAAATAATTTTATGCTCATATAAATCATGACAGACACTCCATTTGACATCCTAAAGGCGAAGTTGAACACAGATAATAGTCTTTCTTGATCCCATTCCTTTTCGTTTATCATTAGTAATATGAATAATAATAACAGTATAAATATTATAGATATTTAATTTTTGTTTCAGTTTTAAATATCTAAGTGACCTGATTATGAGTTCGATTCCCACTTACATATATATTTTAATTATTATAGATTGATCTCTGTTTAAAAAAAACGGCGCCGCTAAGTTCCATTAATGAAAACGTTAATTGAATCGCGGTTAAAAGGCTAGAATAAAGTGTTGTTACACTAGGTTCAGTTTATTTGCCCTGCCATATGGAATATAGTGACAAGGGAGGGCGTATTGAAAACTTTGCGTTTACTAAAAAGCTTGCATTATTGTTACACAGCGTGATGCTGAAAAAAAACCTATAAATTACTTTAAGTGTTAAAGTTAATATAATGTTATTTATATAGTTTAAGATAATGTTACCTTAATGTTATTTCAAATCTTGCGTATATCGTTATTTAGTTATATTGTTCATGTAAAACTCAAACTAAACTTGTGATAAAAGCTTTATACTATTTAATAATAAAAACAACTAAACTGAAATATTATCCTTAACGAAACACTGTAAGCGTCCTAAAGCAATAAATTGCTTACTAACTTTTTCTTCATTGTTTCAGATAAAAACTGTCCAGTTACACTCGAAAGTCCTTTATAAATTCTATTTGCGTCGAGTAAATAAAAAACTTTGAATCGCCTTTGTAAACAAGACCCCGTATCACTATATTAAAATCTTTCCACAGATGGAGAAACGGTTCTTTGTAACTTTAAAAGAAACTTAGTGTGTTTATAAATAATCAGTATATATCAATATATGTCAATAGTTATATAATATCAGTATATGTCAATAGTTTAAGCGCCTTAAGGCAAAGTAAAATTGTATACGTATATTATTTCTTTTAATTAAGATTAAGATTGAAATTACCAAATTTCTTTAAAGATATTGTTGTACCTTGTGAAAGATTTTGTCGAACACTATAGGTTTTATTACTTTAGACGTTCTTTTGAACTAAAGCAAAGATAAATCGAATCGAAATATTCTTATTTTACATATTTATTATAGTCAAGGTCCTCATTTTGACTTTTAAATATTTGTTTTTCCTTCAAGATCGCTTTGACGACTAAGACATAATTAAAATATTTTTACGTTTATGTTTGATCTTTATTCTAACTTCAATTTTCCTAAAAGCATTTTAAGTGTTCCACTAGAACCTAGACCTCCCAAGGATTTAACAATTCATTCTGTGAGTGTTTTTAAAATATAATATTATTTTCATAATATTTACCTAAATAATGTAACAGTGCGCCGCGTCATCTAACCAACTCTGTATTTATGATAAAAGCAAAATGTTTCTTAAGTATTCATAACTGACATTTCAAGGTTCTTTCATTAACAAAATCACGTTTTCCAACACCGACAAACTTGAAATTGCTTGAACAATTTGACAAATTTCTTTTAAACCCCAAATATCATATGACGGTGATGTTTTTTTTATTTAAAAAATAGTTAGCTCTACAGACACTTGGTCCGTACCCTTTTTTAACTTATACTATATGTTCTTATTACAAATATTGATTATATTAATACATAATATACAGGTGTGGATGTTACCGCGACCTTCATTTAAAGCATAGTATTATAAACTTGGTAAAATAATAAAACAAGTAAAATTTTCAAAAATTAAAAAAATATTTTTTGTATAGAAATAATATTTATCATAATGAACATCTATAATAATCTTTACATTTTTTTGTATTTAATATTACTTAGAACTAAGTCTATGGCTGATAAGCGAATTACACAACTTTATACATTTCATTTGGTGCTATAAATAAAATGAAATTTTATAATAAATTAGGGTCACTTGATGGTCATACAATAATGACAAAAAATAAGCTTTGATGCGACTTATATCTTAAATATTAGGGCATGTCCGCTATAATGGAAGTTGTGACCGCTGCGTTCCTGTCTTTCATGGCATTTTTGATCGGGTTTTTACTGGTGAGACTTTTGCAGACTCTCTTGTTAACTTATCCATTGCCGTCGCTTGTTCATTTTGCGCTGTAAGCTTCCTCCTACCCAATAGGCTTCCTATAATAGTCCTGAAGGAGCTACACATGGATCTTGCTGCTAGGTGTTTCTTCGTCAATCATTAGCTTCTACCGTCATTCGTTGACCGCGTTCTGAGCCACTTTCAGTGATTGTATAAAACAATTGTGAGAAACCCGTTTGGACGCTTAAATGAGCAGGCTTAATGTAGCTAAGCCCTTCGATCCTCAAAGTAAAAATTAATCAAAAATATCATTTTTATAATAAGCAAACAGGTTGAAGTTATATATATTCTTTATTGCACACATAAAAATACAATTGAATACAAAAAAAATACATTTTAGTGTACAAAGGTGGGCTTATTTCTGAAAGAAATCTCTTCCAGCCAACCAGTGGAAGTGGGTAAGTGTCTAACAGCGGGAATGTGCAGTGCAATTGTAAAAAAAAAAATATCAGATAAAAAAAAGAATATTGGAATGAATTATGAAATAAATAAGAAAAATTTGTAGGAAATGAGCATATTTTAAAACATACACATACATATATACATACATACATACATACATACATACATACATACATAAATACATATACACATACATACACACATACATATATATAACAACATATACATAAATACATACATATTATGCTGAATAAAACAGTCTATATATTGCTAAAATAATTGCTAAAATAGTGATGCGAATGATAGGCTAGAAACTGTCTGTGAAATTTAATTGTTTTGACGTTCCAGTAAATATTTTTTTAATCGGGTTTTAAAGGACAAAAGGGATGGGCTTCTTTGGATAGAATTGGGAAGTTTGTTCCAGAGGGATGCAGCGTACACCGAGAAGGACTTTTGTAAAAATTTCGTGTTGCTCATAGGTACGTCAAGCGACAGAACCACGCCAGACCGCCTAGAGCGTGAGGGAGGGGGAAGAAGGTTGAAACGGGAACGCAGGTAGGAGGGGAAATCAGGATAATTAAGGATCTTAAAAAGAAATACAAGGATGTGCATATCACGGCGAAGTCGGATTGGGAGCCAATTAAGTTGAGCGCGAAATTGAGAGACATGGTCATACTTACGTAAGCCATATACAAAGCGAATGGCCAGATTTTGAAGTCGCTCTAATTTATTAAGTAGCTCCTCGGTCACATCCAAATAGCAGATGTCAGCGTAGTCGAGGATGGGAAGGAGAAGTTAAACAAATTTCTAACAATCCAATTAAGCCAATGAAGCCGAAAACTTAAAACAAAAAGTAAGTAGGTATCGTTTTATCAATTTTTATTTATAAGTACATAGAAATTGTGCTTTAGCCCTAAGGGGTAAAAACTCTTGGAACCAACTTTGGTGGTCCAAAGTTGGTTCCAAGAATTTCTCAATTAAAAAAGAAAGATCAAAATTGTTCTACTCTTCTAATCGGGAATCTCTTCCGCAAAAAAAAAATTATAAGATCATATAACTAATAAATCATTGATGGAAGCAAAAGGAAAGGACAAGGAAAATATAACTATAACTACGTTACTATTATATATTATTTGTGAAAGCGTATTTATTGCGGATACTCCGAGGCAGAAGAAGCGGATTGGCGAAAAATATAGCGATATTTGAACTTGAAGAGTTCAATTGATAATTGATTACACAAGTTCTATACGTTATCTAATTCATTCGGTTGACATTTGACACTTGACATATGCGAGCTCATTTTGGCAGCCGTAAAAATTCTGTCTCTTAACAAAAAAAGATTTCTAACTTTAACATCTTTAAAAATTATTAAGCGGGTAGCGGGTAAAACTATTATTATATGTTATTATATTATGATAAAACTATTACTTTCTTGTATTATTATTAATTTGAATATTACATTTGTTTATTCGTGGCGCAGAGGCGCAACGTCTGCCTGTAACGCGACAGTTTTTGGGTTCGATCCCCAGTCGGGGAAGATGGATTTTTCTATTTCCATTTTCTTCGCTCTGGCAACTAAGGCAAAGCGCGGCGTTGAGTTCCGCCACTCAACACGCAATGCCTCGAAAACGGCGGAAAGTGGGGACGGAGTAAGCAGGGACTAAGTAACGGAGTGTCTTAACACTAGGTTCATATGGTTCCTGCAGTTCCCTCTGCCTACCCTGCCATGTGCGGGATAAAGCGTGAAGGTAAAAAAAAAATCTAAGCTTTCATTAAAATAAAAGCGGTGTATTATATCATCAAGTCGCGATGGCTGGTTGTCTGAAGCCCAGAAGGGAGTGTGGGGTATTGCCCGATCAGTTCGCTTAATTTTCTTTAAGGAAATAAATTCAATGCCTTAAAGGAAACACATAAACAATTTAACGCAGCGGGATTTGAGCCAGCGCCTCATGGAAACTGTCCAAGCGCTCTGAATACTAAGCTACGCGTTCAATCGCTTCTGTCTTAAATATGGATTAGCATACGTATAATATGAATAGAGAATACGCGCTTCTTTTGTTAGTTAACTAAACCACTAAATATAACCAATAAGAGTATCTAAAATCTCTAACCAAAAAAATGTTATCGGAAGTGAAAATATATACTTATTATAACGAAAATGAAACTTTAACTACTAAAGTAGTTAAAGTTTCATTTTCGTTATAACATATACATTTATTACATATAATTTTTTTTCTATCAGTTTAGGAAATTACATTTAATATTACAGAGCTAATGAAAATAGAAAATCTGCCTTATATCTTCAAATTGCGAAGAGTTGTCCTTAGAGTGGTGTAATACACGATCAGTGGGCTAAATTTTCTTTAATGAGATAAATTAATATACATATATATAAGTATAAATCGATAGTATTAAGTCGTATCTGACAACAATATTTTATTACAAAAAGAGCAATATTAAATTCCGACTTCTTTTTTATTTAAATATAATCGATTCAACAGACACTTGGTGTGTACCCTTTTTTAAATTATACTATATGTTCTTATCATAAACGTTGATAATATTAATATTAATACATTTTTTTTATATTTATTATTACTTAGAACTAAGAACTTTCCGACTTCAATTTAATGTGTTTTAAATCAGTAAAATATGTCACATATTAATGAATTTTTCTGGGTGTTTTACAAATTTGCCGCTTTAAAAAGTGCGTGGATAAGTAGCGTATAGTTACTTTTGTGTATTATTAAATTTACATGTCACCTTGTTTGACCCTTCTTTTTTTCTTCACCCTTTGTATTATATTGTACTAAAGAGATGCATGTTCGAATCCTGCTATTTCATATAGTACAATAAAAATTAATATAGATGTATTATTGGTACAATGGTTTTGTAATTGTATTTAAGTGTTTAAGTGATTAAAATCATATACATATATGTATATTTGAAGTGTGTTTAGAAGGTGATTTCTGAAAGAAATAAGCCCATAATGATATGATATATCCATATGAGTGGTTAGTCAAGGTGGCTATAATTTTAAGTGTCGGTGGCAGTCCGTAAGTCAAATAGGAAAATGTACAGTAAATGAATAAATTAAATTGTTTAATTTATACCGTTCTTGCATGTCCCTCCTATACAGCATTCTCCACAGCATTCGTCGTGAAGACGGCACTGAAAACCAAGTACATCATATTTAAGCACATTTTAAAGTAAACTCTTACACTTTGTTTGTTATTATTATTCGCTCTTTGTTTAAAATCATTTTTAAATTCGATTAAAATTCGATTACGTGATCTTTGGTAAAAACCAACATGGCGATTGTCTTGCGAAACATGAAAAAGCATTTTTTTCCTTTAATTATACTTCATTCAGCATTTATTACTGTGCTCTACAACACCATATTAGATTATATAGAAATAAGGAAGTTTCCAACTAATTTGCATAGCTAATTTTCTGCCTATAACTTATATTAGTCCGCCTTTAACTTACAGTTAGAGAAATTACAACGTTATAACTATACATGTTTACTTCTATCAAGAAATATTTTTATTTCCATTATCACAATAAAACACTCACTTGTGTTCCAGCTATTTTGCAAGCGTCAGTTTGTATTAAAATAAGTGTCAAACAAAATATTTAGAAGACCGTCAAGCGCATTGCTAGAGCTCTATTTGCATACTAACTATAGTGTATCAACTGCGACATTATTCAAGTAATCTGTTGAGAATTACTGTACAATACCTATACATGCATACCTAGAAATATACATACGTACATAATTATAATTTATATAGAGTAAAATGTTTAAAATATTATTTTTGTTACCTTATTAAATAACAGCGAAGCATAAGAATGATATAATAATACAAAATATTTTAAAACAAAACATTTTACATAACAAACTTTATTTTATATACACAGACATTTATTACATCTAAGCGCTAGGGTGTATTAAGGCTGTAACTCTGAAGCCATTACTCATACAAGTTAAATGAGTGCTCACAGACCTCATTACTAATGTATATGACATTACTTTAATTTAAGGTATACAGCGAATTGACATCGATTAAATGACCGACTTAGTTCAGGTGCATTGCATTTATTATTTACTAGTTGACCGTCCTAGTTTTGCATGGTTCTGCATATAGAACATTCACTTATATTTAGATAAAGATCATCCTTATTTTCTTTTCTGAAATTTAAATATACAAACGTCCTTGATATGTTTTAAAATACAAATGTCCCAAAAATTAAATTTGAGCTACATGGACTACATTATAACTGATGCAGTAAAATAATTTCAGCACACTCACTTTAGTTATATGAAGTTAAATATTTAATACTAAATACTTAGTTAATTGTGAAAGTGACCTCGACTCAACGTACAACAATCGCTGACATATTATGGGATCTTTATGTTTATTGCTATGTAAATCAGTTAATATGACATGCAGATGTTTCTGTTAGGAAATATGCATTTAACAATAATTTTTTACCTTGTTAACGTTCTTTTATCTATTTTCTGCCAGATTTTGATATGTTGCGAGCGGAGGAGTGGAACTTCCCAAAAAGATAATAAAAATAATGAATTCCCTGGGACTCGAAACCAAAACTACAGTAACATACATAAATATATAACTAATCTGAGCCTTAGTTTAATTTTGTATATGAAAATTTATTTTACTATGTATAACATTTGTAGGGCTCAAGTATTTTATTATCGTTTAAAGTCCAAGTAATTTTTTTAATCACTTTTTGTTCTTATTTTGTTTATTTATTATTTTTCTCTTTATTGGACATAAGTTATTTTTTTAAATATGGAAATGGGGAAATAAAAGGAAGCTTTTTTTTACGCTGGGAAATGCTTTTCTCGCAGACCAGCCATGTGATGACGTGGGTGGTACTG
Organism: Dione vanillae; assembly: GCA_037178615.1. Taxonomy (NCBI): domain Eukaryota; kingdom Metazoa; phylum Arthropoda; class Insecta; order Lepidoptera; family Nymphalidae; genus Dione; species Dione vanillae. The sequence continues at coordinate 19,849 of JAZFAU010000432.1, read as the reverse complement.
TGGGACTCATCGAAACAGTATCTGTCTCGACACTACCCACTAAAACCCAGCGGAATCCTCTTCACCACCATGAGATACCATAGTATCGGTTGAACATTCTACTATGACGCTTCGGTGAATGGCCTGCCTGCTGCGAGCCATCAACATTTAGGGTACTCTGAAATATCTTTCAGGGTATTTGGATGATATATACCTTGCTAGAGGAGTAGGCTGTCTAAGGTAGGGAAAATTGGACTTCGTTATAGAACCTTCTTCTTCTCCCTGACCTTCGGCGACGGAGCGGGTCTGCATTTGCACTGGTCTCCCGTGCCCGCTCCGCGGCTTCCTTCAACGCCATTACAGACTCTCAGAAGGAGACCACTGCCGACCAGCTTCTCTCATCATCTAGCATGGCCCTTATCACATTAAGAAGAGAGAGATTTTCACCAACTATAGCCATTAACGAATGGCGTTGCGGGGCCTAAGCCGGGCATTCGGCTAGAGTGTGTGATGCCTCCCGACGAGCAATCTGGTGCAGGTATTTGCCGAAGCAACCATGTCCCGTCAGCACCTGCACCAGCCTGAACGTCAAGACCCCGAATTTTCTCTTTAACCAGCGTTGTAGGTGCGGTCGGATCGCCTCAACCGTCGCCAGGCCTGCAACTGGAGACTTTAGATCCACCCTCCATCGCTGAATAAGAGCTTCGTTCGCCCTTTTTCTGATCCGCGCAACATCTTCCCCCGATGGTCGTTCACCAAGAGACCGCTCGCGTGCTCGGAATGCATGAACCCTTGCAAGCACTTCCGCCTGCAACTCCCAAGGTGGATCTCCCGCCAAGAGAGTAGCTGCCATCCACGATATTGTGCGTTATCCCCGGATAGCTCTAATTGCAATAATTTGCTGCGCTTTGTGCAATTGGGCCCTATTGCGAGTGGTGAATGAATTTGCCCACACTGGTGCTCCATACAGTGCCATAGATGTCAACACACCAATGTAAAGCTGTCGGCATGAAGAATCCGGCCCTCCGACATTCGGCAGTAACCTGCCTAGGGCACCGGCAGTCTTGACAAGTCTTGTCGCAAGTTGACTAAAATGTTGCGCAAATGACCATCGCCCATCCACAGTAAGGCCCAGATATTTCATTTGCCTCCTTATCTCTACGTCTTGGCCCTAAATACGTAGGGTAGCCCCGCGCGGGGGTCCTTTACGTGAATCATGAAACAGCAGGGCTGTTTTGGCACTAGAGATACGAAGACCCAGTGCAGTAATGCGGTCGATTATTTGATGAGAGCCGATTTCTGCCAAATGTGCCACTTCCCTGATTAAAGGAAGCGACCACGTCAAGCGATAGAGCAAGAAGAACATCTCCTTCACCTGTCGCAGCCAATGACCAAGTCTTCAGTGTATTCAAGACGTTAATGGTAGAACGACCAGCCTTGAAACCGAACTGAGCTTCAGATACCTGGACCTTCCTCCACCAGATGCTGAATAAGACGTGAAGAGATGATTTTTTCCAATAGTTTGCCCATCTCATTCAGCAATACTATAGGTCTATAAGCAGAAGGAGAGTTAATAGGACGACCTTCCTTGCGCAGCAGACATAACCTTCCTTCCTTCCAGATTTTCGGAAACCACCCTGTTAATAAGCACTGGTTAAACAAAACCCGAAGATTGCCAGCAAGATGTTCCAAGGCGATACCTAATACCCTGGAATACCATCCGGTCCTGGGGCCGTTTTTTTGGTATTCAGTCTCTCAAAAGCCATCTCCATTTGCGCATCTGTAATAAGAGGTACAACTAGCGTGTCGTCGTTCTCTGAAGGAAGGACCATTCTGGAAGGAATATTATCAGGCGGCCCCGGAAATATTTCCGCAACGATGTACTGGAGGAGGTCTTTTAGTAGAACCTCAGTTAAAGGAGTACCCTGTTCCCGCAACTTGTTACGCGCTGTAAGGTAGGGGCGTCCCCATGGATACTTGTTCAGCCCTGCCAAAATTTCCTTGCGAACCTTCCGTTTTGCTAATTAAATCGCGTTTGCTAATTTGTGCGTCCACCAGTATACTAGGCGGCGGTCAGTACTTTGCCGAACTCTGGGCATAGCTGCATCACATACTTCCGTCATAACGTCCCGCATTCGACAAGCCAACTCATTAACGGTAGACCTAGAATACCTACTACCTTGGTGACACCAATTAGCCACAATAGCTGCCTCTTTGACTAATTGAATATTGAGCCGGCTGAGAGACCATCTCAGCAACCTTCGAAAAGATCTATTGCGACGAACTGGTTGTGTCGTCCGAGTGGCGATTTCAAACCTAATATATAAACGGTCTTACCCCCATTATGACAAACACAAGCAAACTTTGTCCCAAAAGTTAAGCAAGGATACGCCGGAGAGTAAAGCCCACATTTGAACAGCTCCTCTTCTGCTATCTGAGGTTGGGTTCCCCCATGCCCGGGATTTGACGTTGAAGTCACCAAGAACCAAAACTTTCCTTGAAGACTGTCGACTAATCGCAGTTTTGACTTGATCTGATTGAGTGTGGGAGAAAAACGGTCCGTCCAAGCAGTGCCCCCTGTACTTGGATAAGCCTTAATACGCCACGGGTTTCGGCCGGTACCCTGGCGGGACCAGCAGTAGCGACTGATCATTCCATCAGCCATGCCCCCCTCACGCTGCTTCACCGCTTGGGTTGGGGTAATTTTTTATAGAGGTTTTCTTCCTCGCAGCCCGGCCGGTTAAGGCAAGACCCTCGATTGCACTCATGATTATGAGACATGACCGCAACCACGAGTGATGTTCCGATATTCTTCGGCGATAGCACATACAACGCTGTACCTGCATTGTGGTAGTGTTCTTACACATAACGCACGCCCTTCCAAGTCCCTCACACTGTGTCCTCTGCTATTCAGAGGAACACGTGGAGCAAACACCGTCGTGTCGGATTATTCGCCGGCGAGCAATCATTACCCAAGGATAATCCTGTAGGCAATAATTACCCACCGCCCAGGGAGCACCAGCACGTTATACTGCTTGTCGCCCCGAATGACAAACGCATTTGAAAGAGGCCAGCAGTAAGCGTACACACGAGGAGGTTATCCGACTTCGCCCCCCAAATAAAAGAAAGCTTCGTTTAACCACAAAATTTTTGATTACTTTGGTTTTGGAATAACTAAAAAAATATTACTATATATTAGTAGTACTGTATCACTTCGCTTGCTAGTAAACCATACTAAATACTTACATTGAAAGCTTTTTCCTAACGCACCTACATATTTTCCCTACAAACAATTATATAGTACAACGGAAGTACTATGAAGTAATTTGTTTGAATTTAAATAAAGCGCAAATCGGTTATAAATTTAGGCTATTGTATTACATCTATAGTGTTGGACCATTGAAGCATGAAGTAACCTAAAAGGATATAAAAAGCAGTTACAAACTAGAGTGATTAATGTTGCTACAGAAATATTAGATGAAGGTTCAGATGACGGGAGACTCAAAATTGTTGAATAAGTTTTGTAATTGGCTCTTTATAATTTATCTGTTTTTTTTGGTGGGTAGGTAGTTCAGTTTGGTAATGTGTAGATATATTTATCAATTTAATAAGAAATTTCACATTTTTAAGTACACAACAAGATGAACGAAACATTTGGAATTACGGAACTCAACGCCGCACTATGTCTATACCATATTTGCTCTTCAAGTATATATCTAGCAGATAGCAATGTATGTAAATCTAAAACTCTATTTTAATCAAATCGTATGTAAAGTAAAGGGTCCCATACCATTGAAGAGAATCGTAACTTTTCAAATAATAACATTATTTGAATAGACCCAGATAAAGTTTATATCACAAGTTTTTGCACCAATTTCGGTTACAATTTTCCGATAAAGTTCCTTACAGTACAGTAATATTAGGTAACAGGTTGATATCAAGTATTGTTATTTATTGGAATTGTTATAAAAGCTTTTGCTCTGTTTCATTCCGTCGTTAATAAGACGATGTAATATTTTTATGATTTTTAAAGTGTCCATCTACACTAAGGATAGAAAAAATACTCAAAGAAAACATAGATACTTTCTTAATAATGTAATAAACTTTATAAAGCTTTTAAAAATTTTAACGCATCGTAATGCAGAACGCATGGCTTAGAGGTCAAAGTTCTTGTACAGTTCGCAAGAGGCGCGGGTTCAAACCCATGATAGTAAATGCTACTGGTAGGATTAGAGAATATTAGTAATATTCACAACTACATGCAAAGTCAACACTTGATTTATTGTACATGCTACAGCTAATTCCTATTTCAAATACGTTAGTGTGGACGTAACAACCTACCAAGCCACTCAATTGTCATCTACGAAGTTTTATAAATAAAATAATTCTATAATTTTCTATATACATTAAAACTACAATGAAAAAGTTAAATGACGCTGAACAATTAAGTTTCGTTAAAAAAGTTTTCCTAATTTCGTATTGCTCTACTGGAAAGTATATTTCATCTTAAGAGGTATCGGATACTGGACTGCTTTGTTCCTGCATCAGATGTATGCGAAATAAATTATGTAGCGTCAATCGTGCCCAGACCGAAAGGACTGAGAGGACAGACTCAAATTCTAAAAATCATATGTATCGGCATAAGCCTGAACATTGAATATTTCTACAAAATAATTATTTCTACAGAGTAATTATTGAAAATTTTTCTACCATTTGATTACAATACAAAAGGAAGCTAACAAGTTATTTTAAATACTTAGTTAATTAACACATATAGATGTTATGCAATAAGTATAACGTGTGCGTGTGGCTGACGTTAAGCGCATTATAATGGAAAAAATATATAACTGGTAGGTAAGCAAATAGAAAAGAAGATTCTAGTGTACTCTTCTGTCACTCGTTTTTTGGGTCAGTTCAGGACATGCATGCATTAACATGCATTTAAATAGATACAACTTAACATCACTTTTTGTATCACCACTGCGCTATGATACATAATATCTGTCCAAAACATATATGCATCATAGTGAAATGTTCTATTATTCTATGGAGCTGTGTCCCCTGACGTGAGTCTACTAAAGGACCTGGTTTGTTTAAATTCAAGAGATACCAGGAGAAACATAATATTTTTTACTGTATTTTTTCGTACATATAAGTACGTTATATTTAATGTTTCCAAAAAGAGATTAATAATAAAATGGAAATGTACAAGGCGTTATGTATAAATGCCCTGCCTTATGAAATAAATAGCTTAGATCTGCCAACACGTGTCAATTTAATGTCTCTAAAGTAAATTTTCATTTTATTTTTGTTTAAAATGTTTCGAAAGCCTAAAATATTTTTAGATTTCCTTTATATTCTGACTTGTATGTCAGGCACGTCAATGGAATTTCAATAGTTTTCGATATTGATATTTTTGGATTGCACTATACGTTCACAAATTGAAAACTGATGTTTTACTTTCTTTAAACGCGACGGTTTGTGGATTCGATTCCCACTCGGGGAAGATAGATTTTTCTATTTCCATTTTCTTTAGTCTGGAAACCAGACAAAGCGCGGCGTTGAGTTTCGCCACTTAACACGCAATGCCTCGAGAAAGACGCAAAGCGGGGCCGGAGAAAGCTGGGACTAAGTAACGGAGTCTTAACACTAGGTTGCTATGGTTCTTGTAGTTCACTCGGCCTACCCTGCCATGTGCAGGATAAAGCGTGAAAACATACAAAAAATAAATAAAATAAATATTTTTGAAGGGTGTTGTAAAATTTTTTTGGATATTATTATATTTAATATATGTTATTTATAATTTGTTTACTACACACAATGTTAGTCAATTTGGTTGGAAAGTTAGAATAGATGAATATTTTACTCTCCTTGGTACATTATGTAAGTGATTGCAAGTGATCAGTAGTAATTAATCGTTTGTACCAAGTGTTTGTTCCTGTACACGCTGAGGCTCGAACACTTTGCACATAGTTGGTGTGTTCGGTGTAGAGGACATTGTAAAGGCCTCGTGAGTTTGTCTGTCGTTTGCATCTTTGTATATATTTGTTAAGTTTTCGCTTCACGTAAATGTGAACAGAAGGCAGGGAAAACTTTTTGAGTCAATTTGTTCTTTGATTTAGTCACAAATTTGAGACATTGCGTGCTTAGTGACGTCACTATTATGCTTATCTCCGATTATCATCTCCCACTATTTCTGTTTTCTTTGACAAGTTAGGGAGGTAGGACATTTATGGTAAAAATATTTTAAGCGACAAGGCACGATATCGTTAATTTATTTACAATATACGTTCATTAATATATATTTGATGCAGCATTCAGCGATAGAGATATGGCATTTTCTTAAATATCCATATTTCTTTATACAGTCAACTCATTTAATTTACTAGCATTAGGGGAAAGCAGTTGTCACTCACCAATAGGTATAGGATACTGTTCTAACCATGTTGTTAAGAATCACATACAATCATCATACAATCTAAAACATTTATATTTTAATATATTTTTAGTTTATATAGTAACAACGTATCTTTCTAATACACGTGCTTTTACTTTTTGTTTAACTTTTTAAACTTTTTATAATGTGCTAATCTATTTTTCTATTACGTAGCTTTCCCTAATAAAGTAATAAAACTACTTAAAGAAAACATATAAAAATTTGAACGCAGCGGGACTCGAACCCGCGCTCTCCTGCGAACCGTGCAGGCGAACTAGAGATGGTAGATATGAAATGGATGTGGCTTTCCACATGTTGCTGCCGGTAACAGAATAAATGGTGCCTTAGCTGCGTTGTTGAGACAGCAGAACGTCAGCGTTGCTGCACGTTTGGCCGTACACAGCGCAGATCTGGTTCCGACGCTGTTATATGGCAGTGAAACGTGGGTTTTACAGAAGAAGAATGAAAGAAAGATGAATGCTGTGGAGATGCGATCTCTTCGAAGGATATGCGGAGTCAGCTTAGCTGACCGAATCCGCAACGAAGAGGTACACAGGATGGTAGGTACCAGTGAGGATGTCACAGTAAGAATGAAGAAGAACGTGCTCAGGTGGTTTGGGCACGTCGAAAGAATGAGTGACGAAAGAATGGTAAAAAAGATATACGATGGAAAAGTGTGTGGTAAGAGAGATAAAGGGAGACCTCGGTTGACTTTCGAAAACACAGTATCGAAGATACTGGAGGAAGGTCACGTAAAAAGCATGAGGACTCCCCGGAGAGCATGTATGAAGAGGTTAATGACAGTAGACGAGGCGAAAGAGGTATGCAGGGACCGCAGCGTTTGGCGCTCCGTTCTCTCTGACTACCCTGCTATGGATAAAGCGTAAAGATATGTATGTATGTAGTTTAATAACATAGTTTGTAAGTCAAATAATTTTAATACAAAAGTACATTACATTCACATTATGTAAGTGATTGCAAGTGATGTTCTATTCTAATTCAAGGAACAAGGCACACAGTTGCTTCCACACTCCCGACAGATCAGTAGTAATTAATCGTTTGTACCGAACGTTTGTTCTTGTACACGCTGAGGCTCAAACGCTGCTGAAATAAAAAGTTATAAATCTTTTCTTTTTCGTTTGTTTAACATTTCGAAAAATGTTAGAACTTTAAGCATATATACTGTATAGGTATTTCCATCAATAAAAACTACTAATATGTAATGTGTCTAACTACACTAATATCTATTCTTCAAAGGAATATTTACTAAATTACTTATTTTAGTTATAATGTTAGCTATTACTAATTAGATGTCCTTGTGCTATATTAAAATGTGGTAAAGCTGCAGTTTGGACGAGATAACTACACTTAGCTAAGCAGGTCTGTTGGGAAATTTATTTACATTTTACTACTAATATTTAATAGTACTTCTTTCACACATTTTTTTTCAACTTCACGCTTTATCCTGCTTATTGCAGGTTAGGCAGAGTGAACTGCAGAAACCATATGAACCTAGTGTTAAAACACTCCGTTGCTTAGTTCTTGCTTACTCCGCCCCCATTTTTTTGAGGCATTGCGTGTTGAGTGGTGGAACTCAACGTCGCACTTTGCCTAGTTTCCAGAGCGAAGAAAATGGAAACAGAAAAATTCATCTTCCTCGAGTGGGAAACGAACCCTCAAACCATCGCGTTTACAGGCAGACGCTTACGCCTCTGCGCCACGACGGCTCTCTATTTGTTTCTTTTTTTTGGTATATATGTTTCTTATCTTATCTCATTCTATGGTACAATGGTACATTACACAATATATCATTGAAAGAAAACCTAAGCTTAATGAAATTTTTTAAAGGACGTGCCTTTCTTTACCTTTTGTTTAACTTTAAAAAGACTTTGTATTAATTTATTTTTTTGACTTTCCCTAATAAAATAATAAAAGCTGTTATAAATCTATGCAATATACGTATATATATACGCAATGTACGCAGTACGCTTAAAACAAGCAAAATGTGATAAAAATTGAACATTATTTAATTTAAATAACGCTACATTTCAAGTGCGACAATGTAAGTTATTAGTTCGTTGATAACATCATAAATTAATTTATATTGTGTGAAAATTTATCGTGGGTAGTGAATATTTGCGCTAGTATGTAATTATTGTGTAATTAGTTTAAAAAGTATATTTTTATTGCTGTTATAATTAGATTTATTATAGTTTCATTACTAATATTTGCTTCACCCGGTGTCCTAAGTGAACCCAGTGTGACAACACCATATTCACAGCTTTCGGCCCAACCGTCAATACAAGGCTGAAAGAGTGATGCTTTTTTGATAAAGCAACTTTGTCGACTTTACAGTTTGATGCTCTGCTGAAGTGACGAGAATTAATACGTTATGTCAAATTAAAACTAAAATAATCATCATCGTTTTAAAGGTTCTATTGAAGACTGATGTGGCGAAAAGACGCAGCGATCCGATTGTAAACGCTATGGTTTCTATATTCTGCGCTCAGGCAAATATACTAATACAATTTATTAGTATCAATAGCATAAATACGTAATACTATAAATAAATTTTATATATTTCCTATTTAATATACTTATAGATGAAAGCCGTCCACTGAGCCCGGAGGGTGGTGCATCTACCCCCTTGTAGACTGTAGAATTATAAACAACAGTCGACACTTGTGCATGTAATCCGTGCGTTCCTTTGTCTTGTGATAATTTTATTTATAATATTTACTAACGTGCATAGATTTCTTTTACATGTTTATATTTATTTTTTGATAAATTTAGTGCACATAATCATAGCGTTTCTGGTTTTGTGTAAAAAATTTTAAAGTAGTGTTGATTATACTACAATACTAACCGTAGACCGTAACCATAGTAGATTTTTAATTCCTTCGATTTCTTCTTCGTCGGTTAACTCTTAATAGAGCAGTCGTGATAGTCGTCGTCGAAGAGGTTGTAGTATACCTCACGATCGATTCATCACTAGTCAGCCATCAGTGTCTGGTACAGACCGCATAAAGCGGCCTATCGAGGGCTGTCCCTACGTCATCTCTTCATCAACACTACAAGTATAATTTAATATATTTTGTTATTAGAAATAACAAAAAAATAATAATATTACCATTTGATTTCTAAGTCAATATTTAATGACGGTACGAAGGTACGGTACGGTACGGTAAGAAGTAACATAACTATAGGATAAAACATATACAATGCAAGATCAGTGGCAAAAAAGGTAATCGAAGGCCTTTATTGGAAATATTATGGTGGAGGAGGCATTGTAAAGAGCATGAGCATCACTCAGAAGTGTGTAAAGAAGTTAATGATAGTGCACAAGGAAATGGGTATGGAAGTGAAATAGATGTGTTGAAACCGTTAAGTGACTATAAACGTGACGTGAACATTTGACTCCAAAATAAAACTAAGAAGCTGTATTTGTAATATAATTTCATTTGTACGTTGGAGTGTGCCCATGCCGTACTTCGCTTCAAAAACCAGTAAAATAAAAAAAAACATAAATTTTCATATCCACAGTCAAAAGATGCATCCTCAATTCAATTCGCAAATCCTGTGATATTTTTTTAACTTCACGTTTTATCCCCTATATTGCAATGTAGGCAGGGGGAACTGCAAGAACCATATGAACCTAGTGTTAGGACACTCCGTTATTTAGTTACTGCTTTCTCCGTCCCAAAAAAAATTAATAGGTATAAAAGTATGTTATAATAGAAAATACTTTATGAGATTAGTAGAAGTTCTAGCGTTTAGTAGTTGTTTAATAGCACACATTTGTTTAGTTTTCTCTATTATCACGAAACGCCTTTCAATATGTTTATTCAATGTTAAAAGCTATTGCGCTTTCGTTTTATAAATTCTCTAGTCATTTGAGACATTATAAATACATACATATTTATTATTTTTAGAATGTTTTATACCTAGTTCATATTTAAATGTGACCTTTGGCACTATTTTGACATTAGATCTCTTTAGATCAAGGCTAGCTATTCTAAGGGAAAAATTTAAACTATGGAAAAAACAGCTCTTATTAGATTATCATTTGATTGTCAATCTTTTCGTCTGTCACAAGCGATTTCCTCCAAAATTGTCAAGTTGATATTTGTTACTTATATTTTTTCGTGAACCTCGGGCGAAGTGAAAGTGTAACGTAAATAATTTTATAGGAGGGAACTTTCAAGTAACAACAAAAAATGAATTTGCTTTCATACATTCCACTCATTACGTTAATATTTACATATCAAAATCAACGATTATTGTATGATTACCTTGTTTTAAACTGTAATAATTTGTGACATAGTATTTATACTTTTTTACATTTCGTGTCAAAACGGCGCAGTTCCTGACTATAAATGTGACGATTGTGTGATCAATACAAGCGAATGACTTATTTTATTTATTTTCCTCTCTCTTGTAGAAGCATGCAAAGCAATATTAACTATATACTTGTTTTGAAATGAATATTGGTTGAAAAGTGGGAAAGAAGTCTAGTAGTCGAAATAAACTAAAAAGAAATAACAAATCGTAACAATTTTGTTATCCCCCCAAAGCAGTCACTACATTGTTATAACCGCCACGTCAACGATCAATTATATACTAAGAGAAATCAGACAAATTAATCTCAATCCCTTAAGGAGGTAACTGAGTGTTAAATGCTATGTTCATTCCAAACCTCTTTCACCTCACACAGTCATTAACTCCGTCGTCGTAACACGCCGTCTAGAGAACCCTCATTTGGACGTAAACTTGTTACAGTACTATTAGTACAATACAAGAGATTTAAACGATGTTACTTAGTTTTCTTTATAATTATATTCACTTAAGGATTGGATTTTTGAAATTGTGTTTTACACGAGAATAGCAATGAGAATAGCGTTGTCATTTATTGCAAGTTGTTACTTTCAGTAATGTCACTGGTTAGACATATTTTGTATAATGTTGCCAGACAAACAAAGACATTTCCATTTTGTCTTGTTACCAGAAAGCAAAATATGAAATCTTACCATGTGGAAATTGAACCAAATACTTTCAAGCTTAGACCCATACACAAAATTCTTACCTAAATATATATCCACTAACCTGAAACATATTAGTGCAAAAAACATTATCACAAATATCCAAAGGTTTTTTGTACTTAAAGAGGACGGACGAATGACTAAATGTTGAGTACAGCATTGTACTAGAATCTTCGTAAAAAGGCAGAGCCGATCCAATTCAATCAGTTGTATCCAACAAGCGAGTTTGATGATCTGACAAGATTTACTTTAGTCCGTTATATTCGCTGGTTTCTGATACAGATGGTATCTAAGTGGTGTCTGTGTTATATCGATGTTGCGTCTTGATTACTTTCAATGTATTTTAGACTATAATTATAATATATTTTTTAATTTTAGTATTAAAATAATATTTTATATTTTTAATTTTACATGTTTTAAACACTTAAAAGTAAGAAAAGGTTAAAAAATAGGTTTTTTTTTTTAATTCTAAATTATAAAATTATAACGTCATTTAAGTGTCTTTATTGACTAGAGTATAAGTCTTAAACAAAAGCTTAGCTAATTCATGTTAAAAAAAAAATAGTTCCTGTCAATAACATACACAACTAAGGCTGTCAACTATGATAGTTGTCATAGACCATCGCAGTCTTGCGGCTTCGTCAGCTTAGTGTTCTAAAGCTTTTGGGCCTATTCCAAAAGCTTTTTGCCTCATCTTAGAGGATGTGTGTTTAAATATGTGAAAATTTGGCGTTTTATTTATATAGTTTAAGTGCCGCATAAGTTTATAAATATTCATTTTGTGGTAAATCCAAATATATAACTGTTAAAAAATATTTAATCTAAATAAAACTTATACTCTCTTTACTTTAAACATTTGTCGAAGGTCGCGAACAAATTAATATGACAAATTTCCTCCACTTCAATATAAAGATCGATTAATTTTTCGTCTCATTATTCTGAACGATTTTGGTTGACTCGTTTTGCAATCAATATCCTTCTCTCTTTTATCATCATCAGTTTCTATAAAATGTGAATATCCTTCGATTTTTCTTGAATCACATCGGAACTTTACATTGTGACCACCACAACTGAAATCACCTTGGAGTTACCCTATTTCAAGTAAAATAAGAATCGGTCACAAATAACAGCAAATTCGTTAGATATATATATATAAATATAAAATTTTTCAACAGACAGATATATGTATAAAAATATAAATTCGTAACTCAAAAACTTAAATAATTAAATCACTTAATTAAGAACGTCCTCAGAGATAATTTAATATATACGAAGCATTCAATGTAATGTGCTTATTGACCGCGGTTGTGTTTATACCGTTATACAGTTATGATGAATGTGACTTTACGATTGTTTAAATAATACTTATAAGCAACAAGCTTACAATATGGAAGTAAATTCTTTTAGGATTTTCAGAAATGATGTGCTAAAATTAATTAAATTCCACAAGTGGGAATCGAACTCACAACAACACAAGCTTGTAGTTTTGATGGACTCGAAACACTATTGAATTCTACTGAATAGTCACGGGAAAAGATAATATCTGATTCCGTTTTATTATGACTTAATACTCGTAATAATATATTTTGATGTTTTCGACGTGCAATGGGTCATTCGAGTTGATAGTTCTTGTACGGAACAGTCCATTTTCAAGGCTATATTATATCATATTAATCATTTCGATGCCACTCTCTATACCTGCGATTGTAATCAACATGACAGCATTTCATAGCTGAGCTATAAAATTACCCTTTTGTACTACGAAGTACGAACTCGTTCGAACTCAATATAGGGTTACATTGTTATAATGACGGCATTGACGTCACGTACTTGAAAAGTGTGAAACGTTTTTTTAGACCAATAAGTGAGTGATCATGATTCGTTAATAAATGTAACTCCCAGAGCATTATTAATTTACAAACAAACAGAACTTTCTTTAGCGTCATGATTTATTTCCCATAGAAGCAGCTAGTAGGTTTCATTTTCAGGCTTCATCATACAGGCAAAGAATGAGTACTTAACTCATTCTTTGCCTGTATCGGATGAAGCCTGAAAATGAAACCTGTTAAGTATCGAATTTCAAAATCACGCTTAGCTTGAGCAGAGCAGAAAATTAAAAGTTGTTACTTCTTCCTAATGGATTCATACCCACATTCGACTATTTACAATCCCACTGCAACCTATCTGGAGGGTTTAGCCCAAGATCGTTCAGATAACCATTAAAGAAAGCAATAAAACATACTGTCTTTTATTTTAACAATAATTTGACTTAATGGCAAATATAACAATATTTATATAGATATATATCCAATTTAAATTACTTGTACATGGAAATTGTTTGTACATGGAATCGTCAAAAGATACTTTTACGAGAACAAGTTTGCAATTGAAACGTTGGTCTAATAACGCATTTACAGCTGAAATTTAATGTTGAGGACCGTCGTGGCGCAGAGGCGCAACGTTTGCCTGTAACGCGGCTAACGCGACGGTTTCTGGGTTCGATCCCCAGTCGGGGAAGATGGATTTTTCTATTTTCCATTTTCTTCGCTCTGGCAACTAAGGCAAAGCGCGGCGTTGAGTTCCGCCACTCAACACGCAATGCCTCGAAAACGGCGGAAAGTGGGGACGGAGTAAGCAGGGACTAAGTAACGGAGTGTCTTAACACTAGGTTCTAATAGTTCCTGCAGTTCCCTCTGCCTACCCTGCCATGTGCGGGATAAAGCGTGAAGCTAAAAAAAAAAAAAAAATTTTTAATAGACAAATGCGTACTTACTAATAGCTTCACGTTATGCAGTTCGACCAGAACTTTTTTTCTTACCCCTTTACTAGGTAATTTATGTTGTTGATTCGTTTTACGTATTTATTACTATAAAAGTCTTTTTTACAGTAATATGAGCCTTTATTTTGTAGCGCAATATTTTGTATTATAAGACATATATGTTGTTTTATATATTTAAATATTTTTTATAAATGTTATTTGCGTCTTATTCTTATTTCAATTTTGGTTTTTCCTCTGCATTAAAGTTGCCTGGCAGATACATCTTTATGGATCAAATACATCTTTATGGCAGATACATATATACATCTTTGTATTTCTGCGTGTTAAAATCTTATTTGACGAAAAATAAACATTTACCCTTCATTGCATTTACAATAAACACATATGCACAAGAAACCGGCTTTACGCTAAAAAGCATTCTCTACAAACACACCTGTCATATGGGAATATATATTATATACAATAAACACACTGTATAATTATAAACTACTAACAATCAATAAACACAATATATTATATAATGGGTATAAAAAGATAAACACCTTAACTAAACTAAATATTAAAATTACATCCACCACCACTTCTATGTACCTACATCATTTTAGTATAATTTTGT
>JAZFAU010000432.1:0-2500 GCA_037178615.1 Dione vanillae | reverse complement strand
GCATATTATTTTGTTTTTTTTTTGCTTGTTAAAAAAGTAAGTAAATTATTGTTAAGAAAATGTATGCTTTATCTGTAATAACGTTTTCAAACATAAAACTTTTGTAAGATTTCTTAGGACAATTCATAGGCGAAAATTAAAATTTAAATATTAGTATCGAGTAACGAGATCCAATATAATAAAGGGATGATTTGTTACTATTAATGAATTGGAAAATAATTGTTAAAGACATCATGTTTTCTTTTGCCGAAAAATGACTGGAAATATTCATGTATTTCAAATAATTTCTCTTATATAAAATGTGTTAAAGTTTACACTACTATCAATATGGCAAATTCTCGAATTCAACGGAGAGTGTAGACGTGTGTTCACTGACACGTGAATTAAATAATATAATAATAATAATGGTTTTTTACAAAAATAAGCTTAAATAAATATAAAAATTTAAGATTAAAATGAATAATGACATCGATGACGATGAAATCTTTTAGTATGTATGGATATTACTATAAAAAATCAAAGGAATTATTCAAATTAAGAAATCACTAAGAGCAATGACTTCAATAAGTGTAATTAACGATGAGATGAATAAATTGCAATACATATGTTGAACGGACAGTAGTTCATTGACCGCCAAATACCTGACACATGACGAAAGAGGACTTCAGGTGGAGTGTTGACAAAGACTCGTACAATGAACAAGACCTGCCTCGAGCGTGTACAAATAGATGTTGAAAGACCAAATCAAACACCACTCGGCAAGAAAGCTGAGAAAGATGCCTTTATGGCATTGTGAAGAAAGTGATATAGAGATACGGATTAAATTCCATTTGTAAGTATATGTGCTTATAAAATAACCATTCATAATTTATCTGATCAAGTGTATTAAGGTCAAGTGAAGAATGAAGTAAGTAAGTTGACTATTAATTCCGGAATATAAAGTAAATATAGGATACGACCTAATACAAGTACAAGTCCAGGAAGTGCTTCGTACCATGAACTAAACTCATGTGTGGTACATAAGAGGGACTCCTCTCTCTTCTTAATAATTATTCTTCTTAATATCATGTTATTCAAATTTTAATATTTGTCATTACAGAGGCAAAAGAAATATCATAATTTATGAGATACAGCCTGATGACAGATGAATAGCGGAATTCTAGTAATAGGATCCAGTTTTATCAGTTGCGTATAATGTTATATAAGTGAATGGAGATTCATTGGGTTTGAAAATTAAGACGTTATATCGAGCACTAAAAGAAAAGTTTCTTTTACGTAGCCGCATTTTTCAATTAACGAAATATTACGCTACGTACATAATTAGACAAAGAAATGATTCCCGAATAACAAAAAGTGTTATTTCCGACAAACTGGAGTACTATATAGATACAATATTTTTTTGCTATGTTACCCTTTGTCATTGTCACGTGCTACAGTGTCACAGTCAATGTTGTCATTTACATTGAAACGAGAATACACACGTTAATTTCTCTGACCCGCATTTCCTTAAATAAATAACAATTTTATATTTTAAAAAATATTTTTGTTATAGAAAAATTATAGCAAAATAATTTGTATAAAATATAATTTAATACTATAAAAAGATACGCATTGTGTTTTCAACATATAGAAAGCAACAATTTTGTATTTAAAGCAAATGTACTGTTCACTCGGTCTTTCTCTCTCCATCTCTCTCCAGTCCTGCCACCTCATCCTCAGATTATAACTCAAATAATTCCACATAGAAATATACCTATAAAATTTCTAATAAATCAGGCTTTACCTTTGCGGAAGTCCATCTTAATTCAGAAGGACTATATATAGCTATTCCGCTATGCATAGTAGTGTTTATTCAATTAGTGCACCGCCCGCCCCGCCGCTGATAAATCGGCTGGCAGTAAGCAATGCAAAACAAACTACCACCGTACGCACTACACTCTCACACGGTGTTTCAACCCCTCAACGCGAAGGCCTCTCAGGAGATGTTTGACCACCAAGTGCTAGACACCGCGTGAGCTCTCCGACCGTCCCCGGCACTGCTATTATATGCTCCTCCTCCCACGACCATCAAGTCCCCGCGGGCGCCAATCACGTGAGTGAAACCGGGTAAGAGCTAAAGTTGTTGGCAATACGTAATAATGGAGAGGAGGAACATTTTACCTTCTCGTTAAATATAGTTCCATACCGCCCGTATCTTATTTATTCTAACTGTTTCCACACTGCCATCCGTAATCCTTGTTACAGGTATGTAGTACGTCAAAGGAATGATCGTCTGGTAAACTATGTCCTGACTCTAATAAGTGTTTAGCGAAATTAGATCTTTCCGGACGATTATTCCTATACGCGGAAGTATGTTCCTTATAACGAATACTAAAACTACGACCAGTTTGGACCCACGTATACCCCGTCACCACCACCACACTTTAACTTATAAACACCCGACCTCCTGCCAACCTCGGTTTTCTCTTTTGCCATTGCAAAACGTACGGCGAATAGTGTT
>JAZFAU010000431.1:112500-161080 GCA_037178615.1 Dione vanillae | reverse complement strand
GATTTCTTCCGCTCAAAGTCCCTCGTCCTCTTAGTGTTCAGTGTTTGTTAATGTTTGTGTTTAGTCCTTTATGTAAATTTTTGTGTAAATATATTAATATATAATATTAGAGTATAAGCTAACACCCTTGTAAAATATTATCTATTACTAACCTAATGTGTTGTCTGTATATATTGTAGTTATTTGTTGATTTTGTTATAGGTGAAGGATTAAAATGGATCTCTTTTAAACATGCATTCCTCTTTTGTGTAATGCTATCTCCTTTTTACCGTACATTCTCCTTTGTGTGTTCTCCATTCAACGTGACATTGGCGAAGTGAATTGTGCTCAACTGGCACGCTCGGAACGCCATAACTAAAAAGAAGAAGAAGAATACAAAAGTTTAAATTATAACAAGTTAAAATTATGTAAATATAACCTCTCACAGATATATTCAATTTTAAAAATAGATACGGCTGTTACATAAGTTAAACAGATATTATGAATAATGCAGCGATTTTAATGAGTGTCGGTAGATTTCATAGCAGAACATTTCTGTATTAAGTGCTTTAGCTCAGACAGCGTAGAAGAAACTTTGCATTTGGTTTATTGGGAAGTAATATAATAATTACCCCATCAGCGGTCCAGCATTTCTTCAAACCAAAATGCTTACGTGCTGCTATGAAACTTCCTGACGAGATTTGGTTAAAAATTCCGTTATTGTTATTTTAGCACGTTTTAATAAAGTTTTAGCCATCCACACACTAGAACGCATTTGCACAGTGGAAAATCTAATTAGAATGGGCCTGGAAGAGTCCTTTTCACACCCAGTCTATGGCAGGAGTCAATAGGAAGTGGACTGTACGTTGGGTATTTTCAACTGGCTGGATAATATATCAGTTACCTTCTGCAGCACGTTCTCATCTTTGTCCTCACTCACACCATGAAGGCAGAAGAACCTTTCTCTTGACTGCATCTCAAGGCGGTCCAGGCCAAGCACAACACACTCCACCTGTGATTTTAGTAGACCAAGCGTGTTCCATACCAGAGTCTTGAAAGAGTGAAATTCGGCTGTTAGGATTTTTATAGTAGGTGTAGGGGTAGTAGATTGAGTCAAGTTCTTCTCAAATTCAGCCATGCGTGAGGAAAACATAGCAGAGAGTTCTTCCATATTCTTAAGAGCAGCTGAATTTGTAGGTGTTGTTTGTTATATATGGCAACCCCGACTAGTTTAGAGTCTTGTGCGAACACCCCGCGCGAGCGGTTAGTAGTAGTTGTCGAGAAGTAGTAAAAGGGGCAAGTAGACGGCCGACGCGAGCGCACGTCCTTCCTGAATCTAATATTAATTAGCGGTGTGATATTCCCTCAGCCTTATTTGATTTCCCTTTTGTGTATTCCCTCTTGATATTGAACCTGACAAGACCAACCTACAAAAGATAATAGTGCAAGTAACCCTAAGTGAAGAAGACTAATGTGAAACATTCCACGGTGACGTGAACAATCAGTGTTTGTGTGGTGAATTATGAGATAAGTACTGTACAATTTCTATTATCCTAAGACCGACTATAAGGTAAAGAATTAATAAATAACCTCCCCCTCAGCACGCTTCCACAATTGCTGAACCAACCCTACCCTCTATTCATATATATTTTTTGGTAGCAGAACACAGTTCATTATATAAATAATATATACATTTTCTGGTAGCAGAGCGTGGGTTTCATCCCTCTGAGTCCCCTTGATTATAGCGTAGTTTCATCCTCTGAGTCCCTAACGCATAATTACAATATAATTTACTTGATTTCCTACCTTTTAAAACGTGTTCGCATCGAGTTATTTAAAAAAATAATGTTATATGAAAATTTTTATACGTATAATATTGAATATATATTGTGTAGGGTGAATGTATAATGTGTAAAATATATAAATAAATATTGAATATAATTTTATATATTAAATATAAAATATAATAAATACACATAATATGGTTACATATATTTTATAATATTACGCCTATACGTTATTACCTATCCCGTTTTAAATTATAATTGAAGTTAGTTAAAATATTTTAATATAATTTCCTTAAAAATTTACTTACTTTAAAATATTACCCCTACACTTTTATTGTTACCCTTTTTCTTTATTTTTATTTAAATGAAGTTTAAGCCTTAATTGTAGTCATATTGTATATCATATTATTTTGTTATATTGCGATATAAGTAGATCGCCGACTCGACGCGTCCCTGACCTTGACCGTAACTGGTTTCTTATCTCGCCCGTTGTTGTGGATTCATTGTTTATTACGTGTTTATTATTTTTTAATATTTTAGTTGAGTTATTTGTTTACTTGATTTCTGATCTCGCCCGGTGTTAGTGGGTTCATTGTGTATTACGCGTTTATTAATTTTTAATATTTTAGTTCAGTTATTTGTTACTTGATAATTTAAAATGGCTACTCATGATGAAACAGTAAAATGTTCCTTATTTACGGAAAGCGCGGAATATAGAAAAAATATAGGTGTGGTACGCTTTGTTTCCGATTGGATTACCGATACCTCGGAACTTCTTGTACTTCTGAAATACCTAGGTTATTAATTAGGTTCAAGGATTTAGATTCTCATTGTAATTCATTTGTAAACGCGTCTTCGGTGCTCCTGGGTGGGTTAGACCCGGCTATCGATTACCAGAAATTAGTTATGTAAAAAAGAAGTGCGTTTAGTAAATAAGAAAATAGACGACCTCCGGGTGCGTCAGTTAGAGTTGTGCCCACCTGCTCCCGTAGGTTGATCCTGTCCATGGCCAGTACACCCGTAAGAATGAGTAGTAAAAATATTACGGAGCGAGCTCCTTATAATAGATTACCTTATTTACCTATCCCTAAGTTTGATGACGTCCTGACTCCTGGATAAGTTTTATTGATCAGTTTGACAGTGTAGTAATATTCCCAACACCATTTAACCCCCACAATGAAATTACAGTACTGGTTGGATCCTTAGCAGATGAATCGAAGCGGTTGTTGCTACATTTAAAAATTGAAGAAGGGCAAGCTATGAAGTTGCTCGTGAGTTGTTGAAAACAGCGGTATCACAATACACGGGTTCTTGCTGATACCTACATAACCCAGATACTTACCCTGCCGGAGATTTCGAATAAATTTACAGGATTGCGCCGCGGCCTTCTTGAACCCCTTGTTAACTGCCTATCGCTGTTTAGACGTTTAGAGTTACCCGTCTCCTCATGGTCTTATAGTTTAGTACATATATGTTTGACTAAGCTTCCCTCTGATTTGAAATCCCGTTTTAGCGTTGTTATGGCGGTGACGCTAATGAATTACCTACCTTTAAAAATCTTACTACTTTTTTGGAAGACGAATGTCGTCACCATGACAACGTTGGCAACACCTCCCTTGTAGATTCTAACCTGACGAAATTTAAAAGTACTGTACCTAAACATACTTACTTTGCGGCTCCTCCCTCCCCTAGTATTAGATAATAGACAAAAAATGTTACCTTAATAAATAATAGTAAAAAATGTTACCTGTGTGCTTCCTCTTCCCATTACTTCCGTGAATGTCCCGAATTTAGAGCTATGAATCCTAGAGAAAGATCGGGATTTGTAAAACATTCCCGGTTATGTTATAGGTGTTTGGACAAACATTCAATTCTTATGTGCAAGCGGGACTACAAATGTTCAACCTGCGGTCGCTCATCCATCACACTATGCTATGTTTTAATGATTCCCCGTAACCCAATGTAATCCCACCTCATCCCAATCGCAATTGATAATTATAATTCAAATTTAATAAACGCAATTACCGCGTACCTGTCATGTTTCTAACCCGCGTCACCCAGAACTGGGCGGGGGTCCCGGCAGAAGAAACTAATTCCCCGTCGCCACTCCAGCGCTCCCCCCAACGACATTTCCAGAGAGCTTCTCCCCCCAGAGAAAATGCTCCGCCCCAACCTAGACAGGTTGAAAATAATATAAGGATATCGTGATAATTTCCTATAATAGAGAAGATAGACCCACATAGCTAGATACTTGTATTACTCCCCCTTCCCCTTGCCTGAATATCCCACCCAATTCCCTTATATTATTGCCTACTGTTAAATTACACGTTAAAACGGCTAGTGGTATTATATTGAAGCGCGTGCCTTATGTGATTACCGGTGCCCCCAGGGTTGCCCTTATATAACCGATCTTGTTGTTAATTACCTCAATTTGACCATCTCCCCCTCCTGTGCCCCTGTACTGGCTTCACGCTTTATCCCGCACATGGCAGGGTAGGCAGAGGGAACTGCAGGAACTATAAGAACCTAGTGTTAAGACACTCCGTTACTTAGTCCCTGTTTACCTCCGTCCCCACTGTACGTGGCATAGGTAATATTCCTTTAGTGGTTTCCCCGTGGTTCTATTTCCCTGTGTTTTAACCTTTGTATAATTCCTTCCCTGAGGTGTCAACCTCTGCTATAGTTATAGATGTGATTGCCGGTACGCATCCTGAGTTTGAGTTCTCTGAGTCTGTGTTTTTCCTAATAGTGATTTTTCCCTTGCTGACCCTACCTATAATAAGCCTGGCCCGATAGATATACTATTGGGTGCTGACGTGTTCGGCGCGCTTTTATTACAAGATAAAATATTTAACTTTAACGGCCTTACTGCTTTATCTACAATTTTTGGTTATATTGTTTGCGGTCCAGTCACTGCCAATTATGGTGAATTAGAGCCCCCCATGACTGGAATATCCTTATCCCGTCTCATCGAGAGATTCTGGAAGGTTGAAGAGATCCCTCAAACCATGATTGCTTACCCCTTAGATACGATGGTGAGATTTATAAATAAAACCCGAAACTTACCCGTTGAGCTATCTGTATCCTTATCGCGTTAGCGCGTAGCGTTTCCTTGCGGTCTTCCCTAAGAAGACTCTCACCTCTTTCTTGACAAAGAAGGAATCATCAGAGTCGGTGGTCGTTTATGAAACTCCTTTAACATTCGAGGAATTGACTACAATTTTTGCTAAAATTGAAGCGCATTAAATTCCCGGCCGTTATGTCCCTTATCTAATGACCCTAACGATCTAGAAGTTTTGACGCCTGGTCATTTTTTGATTGGCCAACCTCTTAGTGCTTTGCCGGAGTATCCCTATAACAATGTAAAAATAAATCGTTTAACCCGTTTTCAAGTAGTGCAACAGATAACTCAACATTTTTGGTCGCGGTGGCAGTTAGAGTACCTATACACTCTGCAGACTAGGCAGAAGTGGACTGATCCTGTGAATCCTCCAACAGTAGGCGAGCTAGTCCTCATAAAAGATGATAATTTACCCCCTTTACAGTGGCGACGTGGTCGCATTTCCCAAATTTATCCTGGTAAAGATAGCATTGTGCGTGTGGTCGATGTTAAGACATCGACAGGTATCCTAAAGAGAGCCTTAACCAAATTAGTTCGTCTACCTATTAGTTAGCTACTCCCATTTTCCTCGTAAACATTAGATGTTTAGGGCGGGAGCTATGTTTGTTCATATATGGCAACCCGACTAGTTTAGAGTCTTGTGCGAACACCCCGCGCGAGCGGTCAGTAGTAGTTGTCGAGAAGTAGTAAAGGGGCACGTGAGACGGCCGACGCGAGCGCACGTCCTTCCTGAATCTAATATTAATTAGCGGTGTGATATTCCCTCAGCCTTATTTGATTTCCCTTTGTGTATTCCCTCTTGATATTAAACCTGACAAAGACAACCTACAAAAGATAATAGTGCAAGTAACCCTAAGTGAAGAAGACTAATGTGAAACATTCCACGGTGACGTGAACATCAGTGTTTGTGTGGTGAATTATGAAGATAAGGTACTGTACAATTTCTATTATCCTAAGACCGACTATAAGGTAAAGAATTAATAAATAACCTCCCCTCAGCACGCTTCCACAATTGCTGAACCAACCCTACCCTCTATTCAATATATATATTTTGGTAGCAGAACACAGTTCATTATATAAATACTATACAGGTGTATCCATTTTAAATGTATTATTTAGTGTTTAAAGTTTGTGAGAAAGTTTAGTGTTAATCACTTAGCACAGGTATTTATCTTTTAGCACATATAAGCACTTAATTACTTTTATATAAATAAATTAAATAGAGACACAAAAATACACGTCTGTACACTTTGGCGCCTACCCGCGAAAAAAAAAAAAAATAAAGGCCTGGACTAATCCAAATTTTAAATCTTTCGGATACTTACTCGCAGTTATACAGGCATTAATCAATTTTGCTATATTGGAGCAATTTTATCATTTAAAATTTTGAGATCTATGGCACGTATATTGTCTATGCCTGGAGATTTGTTATTGTCAGTGACTTATTCTTACTCTTTTTTTTTTGCGGGTAGCAGTGAAACTAATAACAGCTGTTTGAAACAGCTGATTTATTAAATTCAATAACAAGTATATTATTAAGTGTTTTTGTAAACTTATGTATATATAATTAACATAACCCACCAGCAAGAAGACTCCTATATAATTTCACTGATTCACTTTGGATTTTCTTGAGTTTCGAAAACATGGAATCAATCAAAGAGTCAATGACTGCACGAACTGAGTTATTTACCACCAAAATGAGGAATTCACTCAATTCCAACAAAGATTTACACAAGACGGCATCTCCAGTCTCAACATCATCATTAACATCTGAATTTAACCAATTTAAAAGCCTTATTCTCGCCCTGCTGAACACCTTGCAACGTCAAGTCGAATTCCTTGCAACTGAGATAGACAGGCAAGAAATGAGAAGGAGACGGAAATTTCTTTGTTCCACGGGGTAGCAGAGCAGAAGTCAGAGGATTTAAAAACAAGCATCACTGGACTGATAGGTCATGCATTCAACTCATGCATTAAAACCTCATATCGACTAGGTAGATCTTCTGATAAACCTAGGCCTATTGTGGTTAAATTTTCTGATGTTTCAACACGAGACACTATTGGTTTGCAAAGGGTAAACTCAAGGGCAGTGGGATCACTCAATCTGAGTTCCTCACTAAAGATCGTCATGAAGCTTTTCTCGAGGCAAGACAGCAATTTGGAGTTGAGAAGTGTTGGTCTCGCAATGGATGGATCCACATCATAGGCCCCGATGGAACCCGGCATCGCATTCAAACCAAGTCTGAGTTTATTTCTCTTTCCATTGCAAATTCTCCTGTAGTTCAAAACATTGTAAAACCACCTGGGAAAATCATGGTGCCTCGTGCCAAAGAGTGGTGAAGAAGTAACTCATTATTTTAATTCTATTTTTTTTTGTTACCCTTCTTAATTAATTTATGTTCCTTGGTTTTTATTTATTAAGTACAATTTTATCACATTTGTTTTTGCTTTTGTTACCACAATTATTCATTTTTAATAGCACTTTTAATAAGTTAGTCACTAAATCACTACTAAAGTCTAATTACTTCCTGTGTTGAGTATTAGCTATTTATTTTACTTTTGTTGTCACAGTTTTTATTGCTAATAAGTAATTGTCACAAAGTCACTATTATTCTTTCTACCTCTTTTTTGAGCATTAGTTATAGCTAAAACATTAATTTCAAATAAGTATTTTACTTTTGTTATCACAACTTTTATTGCTAACAGCACTAATTGGCAATATGTAATTGTCACTTTGTTACTTTATTCTTTATATTTCAGTTAAGTTTTTATATTTCAATTTTGAGTTGCAGATATATCTAAAACATTCATTTCACTATTATTTATTTACTTCTTCTTCTTCTTCTTCTCTTTACTAATGGCGTTTCGAGCGTGCCAGTTGAGCACAATTCACTTCGCCAATGTCACGTTGAATGGAGAACACACAAAGGAGAATGTACGGTAAAAAAGAGATATCATTACACAGTTGGAGTATGCATGTTTAAAAGAGATCCAGTTTAAATCCTTCACCTATAACAAAATCACAGATATCTACAATATATACAGATAATAAATGGGGTTAGTAATAAACAATATATTTACATGGGTGTTAGCTTATACTCTAATATTGTTATATTTAATATATTTACACAAAAATTTACACAAAGGACTAAACACAAACATTAACAAACATTGAACATTAAGGGGGCGAGGGACTTTAAGAGGGAGGACATCATAAATGGGGCGAGCTAATTTGGGGCAAGAAAAAAGGATATGGGCAGGAGAACCGTCGTCTAGGCCACATTCACACAGTGAATGGTCCCTGACCCTGATCTTGGCCAGATGAATAGGTGTACATGCAGGTCCAAGGCGTAAACGACAAATTGTTGAAATAACTTTCCGTTCTGCAAATTTTTGAGAGTAAAACCAAGGACGCTTTGGGATATCAGGTTGAAGAAATGCGTAATATTTTCCTTTCTGAGATTTTGACGTATCCCAGTATTTAGACCAGGACTTATCCAAATGAGTTCTTGCAAGAGACAACAGATCATGAGCCGAATTAACAAAATGTTCCAAGGTACCACACTGGACAGCTAATTTAGCACAAGAGTCTGCAGATTCGTTCCCACTGATTCCAGAATGGCCTGGGATCCAAACCAGAGTAATATCCAAACCCTTGAGATGACATGAGTATAATTCTTCACGAATCCTTAAAACAATTGAAGATCTTAATTTACTTTGAAACGGGTTACCATTTATAGCCATTAAGCAGCTTAGTGAGTCAGTAAAAATAACAGTTTGTTTAACGTTATGGGACTGTGAGAACAGGATTGCTTCTAATAAAGCAACAGCCTCACCTGTAAACACTGAGGACTCGGGGGGACATTTGAATTGTAAAATAATTTTGAATTTTGGAATCCAGCAAGCTGCACCAACACAGCCTTCTTTTGAAAGCTTTGAAGCATCAGTGTAGATGTGTAAGTAATTCAACCATTTTTCATTTACTGCCTCTAGAAATTTTGTGTTAGTGCCCGGATCATCCTTGGTCAAGCCAAGATCTGTGATGATATGTGGAAAATAAACCAATGCATTGTACGGTGTACAATACAAAGGATTAGATGGAAAACGTGACAGAGGATTTGGAAGATTAGTGAACTTAAGGAAGCTATTAAGCAGGTACGGTAAAGGCTTATTACGGGGTAATAGGCCAGCTAGCTCAGTTAGCTTAGACCACAGAGGATGGGACGAAAGCTGCAGCATTTTACCCACAAATCGGTCTGCAAGGAATTGTCTACGAATAGGCAAGGGGGGATCAACACATTCCACTTGAAGTGCGTTGGTAGGAGTAGACTTCATTGCTCCTAGGATAATGCGCAGGCATTTGTACTGAATACGATTAAGTTTTTCTGTGGCTACTTTGTTGAATGGGTCCAGAACAAATAAAGCATAATCAATATGACTACGGATAAGAGCACCGTACAGAAGCTTTTGAGTATAAGGGTGTGCACCCCACCACACACCAGATACAGCTCTTAAAGCGTTAATGCCTTTTTCGCATTTTTTACTGAGATATTCAGCGTGCGCAATTCCGTTCAGTCGTTTATCGAGTACTATGCCAAGAAATTTCTCAGTATCCGTTACCTGAATAGGAGTACCATCATACATTATATGAAAATTTTGAGTACTCCTCTTTTTAGAGAATACCACAACTTGGCACTTTGCAATGGATAGTGCAAGGCCATGATTAAACAACCACTGATCAAGATAGTGCAAAGCAGAATTTAAGCGAAAAGTTATGTCCTGTACAGAATTTGAGCTGTAATAAAGGACGATGTCATCAGCATATTGAAGGATGTTACAAAAATTGTTAACAGCTAATTCGAGGTCATGTGTATAAATGTTATATAACAGAGGACTAAGAGCGGAACCCTGAGGAAGACCTTTCCAGACAAGTCTGGAAGGTACAGTAAGAAGCGGGTGTTTAACAGATACCGTACGACCGGTTAGCAAATTACAAATGAAATGACTCATCCTCATCGGAATACTCAGCTGTTGCATTTTCTGCCTGAGCATCGGAAGATTGACATTATCATAAGCAGATGCAACATCTAGGAAAACACCTACCAAATACTCTCCTTTGGCAAAAGCTCGTCGAATGTCTGTAGTAAAAATACTGAGACTATCTACCGTACTAACCCCCTTTCTAAAGCCAAACTGAGAGGGAGCTAAGATATTTCTGCTTTCCATTATCCATTCTAATCGGTTTTACAAAACCCGTTCAGTAATTTTTGCTAATGTAGATGATAGCGCAATGGGTCTATAGGAATCCGGATCAGAAGGGCATTTTCCAGGCTTAAGGATAGGGATAACAAACTGGGATTTCCATGAACTGGGAATGTTGCCTGATTGAAATATAATATTAATCAAATTTAAAAAATAAAGTTTAGATTTTTCATTCAATTTTGTTATGAATGAATAAGGGACACCATCTTCGCCTGGACTAGTGTCTTTCAAATCCGTTAAGACGCTTTTGAGCTCTTCCAAAGAAAAGGGATCATCCATTTCCTCTGAAGGCTCAATCGGCAACTCAAAGGACAAATCAGAGGGCGGAACGAAAGGAGGAGCCAATTTGTCAGCAAAATCGTTAAGCCATTTAGACGGATTATTGGAATTAGGACTAGGGATACTGCTAAGAGATCGGCGAAACCTCTTAACATTTGTCCACACAACAGAGGAAGGAGTGCGAGGATTAAGGGATTCACAGAAATTAACCCACCCAACTCTTTCTTCTTCCAAATCGGTTTCCTGAAATTAGCATCGCTTCGTTTAAAATCAATATAATTTTCCATTGTCATACAGGCTGCGTATGACACCTCAGCAGATGTTCGCCGATTGACAGAATCAGAGCATTCCTGATCCCACCAGGGATTGGAAGGCAGCCGATTCTGAATGGAATGTTTTTTGGGGATATGTAAGTCAGCTGCAGATAAAATGACAGAGACAAACCGATCATAGCAAAGAATGACATTCTCATAATTAACAGAATCAGGAAGACTATCCAACATGCGATCCACAGAGTCAGCATACTCATTCCAGTTGGCTTTTTTTAAGTTAAATTTTAGAAGCGGGTAAGTATTAAGTGGGGTAGGAAGTCGATTATCAATCGACAAAAGAATTGGGAAATGATCACTACCAAAGGTGGAAGGAAGTACGGACCATGATAGTAAGGAAGCAAGAGAAGGAGATGATAAGGAAAGGTCGATAGCAGTCCTAGGATTCTGATTCGGATTAACCCTACGGGTCGGTGAACCATCATTGAGGATGCAGAGATCAACATCATCAATCATATCCACCAACGAAGGAGAGAATCCATCACAGTAATAACACCCCCACAAAGTGTGATGGGTGTTAAAGTCACCCAGGACCAGTACAGGAAGAGGAAGCGAAGAAATAATAGACTTTAGCTCAAGGAAAAGGGAAGAGGAAGGATGAGGAATATAAACAGAAAGAAAGGAGATATTAAAGGCTCTCACAGCAACAGCATTAATCTGTTGACTGTGAGAAGGGAGAGGGATACGGGAATAAGTAGAGGAGTGCCGGATAAGGATGGCACTACCGCCATACCCATCATTCCTGTCCTCCCTTAGACAGGAGAAACCTGACACCCTGAATCGGTCATCAGGCAACAGCCATGTCTCCGAGAGGGCAACAATAACAGGATTATATAGTGAAACAATATGAAGTAGTTCAGGCTTTTTAGGCCGAACACTTTTACTGTTCCACTGGAGGAAGTTCAGTGGAGCCATTATTAAGGATCTTGAATATCTTGAGTAGGTTTTGGGCAACGTTGGACGGTAAGGGAAGTTCATCGCAGGTTGAGATTATGCTTACAAGGGTTTCTGTAAGAGCAACTAACAGATCCTTGCGGGAATCAGTTGAATTATCAACACCCTGCCCGAGTGCACAACCATCGGGAAGGGAAGAGGAGCAATTACCAACTAGGGCTTGATGAGCTTGTCTATCAAATCCCTTTGCTAGAGGAGCGCGGGGACGGGGAGATTGCAAAACAGTTTTGCGATAGGACTTGGTGAAAGGAGTGGTATTAGATTTCCTTTGATGGGGGATAACATTTGTGTATATAGGAGGGGAGAACAATTCCTTAGCAATATCTGCATAGGAACGTTGGACAGACGGGAAACGGGAGGCTGCTTCTATGTAGGAAATGCATTCCTGTGACATAACAACTTTTATTGACTGTTGCCTTGCAAACTCAGGACAATCCTTGTCAGTAGCAAAATGTTTACTACCACAATAGAGACAATTTGAGTTCTCTTTAGTTTTGTCACATGCATCACCCGTATGTGACTGGGAACACCTATAACATCTTGGCTGAGATCTACACTGAGATTTTACATGTCCAAAACGACAGCAATTAAGGCATTGGATTGTTGGGAATTTGTAGGGTTCAACAGGAAGAGAGGAATGATAGGAAAAGACCCTATCAGGCAACTCCTGACCACGGAAAGTAACTACAACCGACTGTGTCGG
Source organism: Dione vanillae (assembly GCA_037178615.1). Classification (NCBI taxonomy): domain Eukaryota; kingdom Metazoa; phylum Arthropoda; class Insecta; order Lepidoptera; family Nymphalidae; genus Dione; species Dione vanillae. The sequence goes on along the minus strand of JAZFAU010000431.1, from coordinate 148,666 downwards.
GATCCATGTAGTTACTCCCTCACTTACATTCTTTCTATTTAATCTCCTTGCTTTCAATACTAGTCCAGACCCAGAGGGAAATACCAAAGACTCAACTAGTTCATCCAGAGAAAAATCCACAGGAACATCCCTAATTATACCAATTCGAGTAATATTGAAAGTTGGAATAATCGCAACATATTTACATAATTTTAATACAGGATTATTTAAAAACAAATTCGCTGCAGTAGCAGAAGAGAACTGAACGCTGATCTTATTCCGACCAACATTCTTAACTCCATCATTAGTAATACCTGTAATCTTATTTCTGTGTAAGAACTGGCCGAATTTAATTGCTCTTATAGAAGTACCAACTGCTGGGTCAGGTATTTCCCTCGACACGTACACAATGAAAGGGCCTTTATCGGAATCTATATAGGATTTCGGACTTTCAGTAAGGGACGGGTGAACATATAAATTTTGGATAGAAGGCGACGCGGTATTGGGATCTATAATTGTCTTTTTTGCGCAAATTACATTATTAGAGGATGAAGCTTCCCCTTGTCTTTTACGTGTTCCTGAAGACTCGGAATTATTACCACCAGGATCAGGGGGATCAGGTGGAGGGTCAGGATCCATAATGAAAAAAAGTAACCTAAACTTACTTAAACTAGTCTAACCTAAATAAAACAACACAAATACTCACTACAAAGAACCACCTTGTTAGAATGGAACCTTTTATAACACAAAACAATTTCCACTATAGTATAATAGAAAGAAAAAACACTATCCTAATAAAAACTCTCACTAACACGTGTGTCAACCAAAACAAACGTCAGCGAAGCCATTATTTATTTATATTCCCACTTGTCAAAATTCATAACGTCAATGACGTCTTGTGTTTTTATAATACAGATTATATATATCCGTTCGGATACACTTTTAATACTTATGATGTGCAGCTTATTATTTAATAATCGTTTTATTTAATTTTTTTTTCTTTAGTCATCTTTTAATAATTAATTGTACTTAATTTTCTAAGTTGTTATCATGATTTCATATATTTTGTTTGTTTTTTTTTTGTTTTATTTTTTTGTAAGTGATTTTAGTTCGTTTCTTTTGATTACTTTCTTGCAACTGGTGGATATGGTCATATATTTTATTATTGTAGTAGTTACGTCTTTTTTTTTTATTATTATTTTGTTATATTTTTTTTTATTATTTTTTTTTTATATATATTATTCATATATATATTTGATATTTATTTATATACTTGATTTTCATTATAATTAATATTTTTAACTTATTTATTTTTATACATACTTTATATAGTAATTTCATATAGTTTTCTTCGCATAATATAATGGCTCTCTACAATAACAGTGACAATTCCTTTCTTTCCTTATCATCCTCGTCTGAAGGCATTGACAGCAATGAAAGTTTCCATAGCATTCCATCGCTTAATGAAAATCTTAATTCATACTTCTCGGATGTTCAGAAAAACTTTAACGTAGTCCATATAAACGCTCAGAGTATTCCAGCTCATTATCCTGATTTGTTGTCATCTTTTACTTCTAAGAACATACACGCTATTTTGGTTTCTGAAACATGGCTTAAACCATGCTTGCAGTGGACCTCATATGGGTTACCAGGATTTCAATTGATTAGAAATGATCGCGTGGGACGAGTTGGTGGTGGTGTAGCGATTTACCTGCGTGCCCATATTCCCTTTTCTCTTGTGAATGCTTCACATTCAATGAATATTGCACATGCTGAACATTTATTCATCGAAGTTATACTTAACCACACTAAACTTCTACTTGGAGCTATGTACAGTCCTAATCTTAATGTTGATTATTTTGAGTCATTTGAAATCCTGGTGGATCAACTTATACCCTCTTATGAGCATACTGTAATCATGGGTGACTTTAATACGTGTCTTCTCAAAAGAGACTATCGAGTGTCCCGTCTGCAAAGTTTAGTAAGTTCTGCAAATTTAAATTTATTGCCCTTAGCGCCTACTCATCATTTTCCAAACTGTAATCCTTCCCTTCTAGATTTAATTATAGTATCTTCCAATGAGCATGCAGCTAAGCATGGTCAATGTCCTGCACTTGCGTTCTCTTATCATGATCTGATTTATTTATCCTACAAAGTAAGACCCCCCAAAGCTAAATCAAGAATTCTTCTCCTACGCAATTTTGGAGGTATGGATTTGGAACGCTTACGTGAGGATGCCAGGAAAATTGACTGGTCCATTATTGATGATGCAAATTCAGTTGATGAGCAAGTAAACATTTTAACTCCTTTTTAATTAAGCTATATGATACTCATGCTCCAGTACGACCGGTCAGGATGAGACATTTACCTGCACCATGGTTAACGGCGGATATTAAAAAAATTCAAACTAAGAAAAATAACGCTAAATCTAAATATATCTCTGATTCTAGTGATGTTAATCGAGAAAAATATGTGAGAGCACGAAATCGTTGCAACAGGGTTTGTAGAGACAGTCAACGACGCTATATCTATAAATCAGTACTTGATGAAGATGATTTAGCCAAAGTTTGGAAATTTCTAAAATCCCTTGGAGTTGGAATCGAAGCATGTTGTTGATTCCAAAAATTTAAATTTCAATTCTCTTAACCAGCATTTCACATTTTCTAGTACAATTGATAGTACAAATAAACTACAGACTTTAAATTATCTTTCTACATCACCGACTCTTGAGGTCCCTCCTTTTAAGTTTAATCAATTTACTGTCAGTGATGTTAAGAGAAATATTATGGCAGTTAAGTCGGATGCAGTTGGTGCTGACTGCATTAGTCGTAAAATGATCATCCCTTTATTAGACCTATTGTCTCCTGTAATCACAACTATCCTGAATCGTTCCATAGTCCTAGGTGATTTCCCTTCTATCTGTAAAGATGCCCAAATCATTCCCCTGCCAAAAAAATCTAATCCTTCTTCCTTTTCTGATTATCGTCCTATTTCCATTCTTCCATTACTGTCAAAAGTGCTTGAACGTCTTGTTCTAAAACAATTAAGCACATTCCTATTAAAACATAATTTTTTAAATCCTTTACAATCTGGGTTTCGACATGGTCATAGTACGACTACTGCTTTAGTCAAAATCACTGATGACATCCGTCAGGGTATGGAGAGTCAGAAGGTTACGGTGTTGACATTGTTAGACTTCAGTAACGCTTTCAACACTGTTGATTTCGACATACTTCTTGCCATACTTAGTTCTTTTAACATATTTCCTGAAGTGATTGATTGGTTTCGTTCTTATTTGTACGGACGCCGACAGCGCATTCGAATAGAGGACTCATATTCCGATTGGTCGCTTATTAGTGCGGGCGTCCCTCAAGGTGGCGTGTTGTCTCCTCTTTTATTTTCAATTTTTATCAATTCAATCTGTCAAAAAATCTCTTCTCTCTACCACCTGTATGCCGACGATTTGCAAATTTACTCACAAAGTTCTCTCACTGAACTACCTAATACTATAAAAAAAATTAATAAGGACCTTGAAACCATTTCAATTTGGAGTACATACTTTGGGCTAGTGATAAATCCTTTAAAAACTCAATCTATTGTAATCGGTAGCCCTAAGTTGTTGGCGAAAATTGATAAAACGCAAATGGCGCCTTTAGTAATAAATGGGACTTGTATTCCTTTTACCGAATCGGTGAGAAATTTAGGAGTTATTTTAGATCAACATCTGTCGTGGGAACTACAAGTAGGACAGGTAAGTAGAAAGATTTATGCTGCATCGTCGTGTCTGCGTAGGCTCCGTAATTTCCTACCATTACCCACCAAAATTGTGTTGGCAAACTCACTCCTATTACCCATTCTTGATTATGCTGACATTTGTTATCTTGACATTAAAGAGGAGCTATTGAATAAACTTGAGCGGCTTCAAAATCTTTGTATTAGGTTCATATTCGGTGTACGTAAATATGACCACATTTCCGAATTTCGAATTAAGCTTAAGTGGCTCCCTATTCGCCTTCGCAGGAATACTCACATACTTCATCTTCTCTATTCAGTGCTGTTTAATCCTTCTACTCCTCCTTACTTGAAGAAACAATTTAAGTTCCTTCATGACACCCACTCACGTTCCTTACGCTCCAACAATAACCTTTTACTTGAAATTCCCCTTCACTCTTCCTCTTTTTATTCTAATTCTTTCACTATCAAAGCTGCTAGACTATGGAACTCTTTACCTCTTAGGATCAGGCGTGCTAAGAGTCTACACATCTTTAAGAAGAAACTTAAAGAATACTATTTAAACCAGTAGTGTTGTTTGTTTTTTTCTTTCTTTTATATGAAATTAATATTTTTGTTTTGTTTTGTACACCTAGATTACTAAATTTATAGTATGTATTTTTTTTCAATTTATGTAGATGTATATGTGTATGTGTATGTATGTATGTATGTGTATGTAAATATGTGTATGTGTATGTATATGTATATATTTATGTGTATATATATATTTATGTGTATTTATTTATGTTTGTTTCGTATATATATATATATATATATATATATATATATATATATATATATATATATATATATATATATATATATATATATATATATATATATATATATATATATATATATATATATATATATATATATATATATATATATATATATATATATATATATATATATATATATATATATATATATAATAATAATAATCGTATATATATATTTTATTAATATATATTCCATATATCTTTCAGTATATGCACCACCCATTCTTATACTACTCCTACATCCAAAGGTTGCCTGGAAGAGATCGCTTCAAGCGATAAGGTCGCCTTGTTGTGCTTTTATTATTTTCTGTTTGTTTTACTCCTTATTATATATTTTTAGTTATGTGCAATAAAGATTATTATTATTATTATTATGTTTCTCTTCATAATTCTCGGGTTCAAACGTACCCGGTCCTTTGGAAGGCTTGCGTGGGGACACAGGTCCAACACGTAGAGGCCCCTTAGAGAATATAAAAGATTTTACTGAGACGCATCACCCGGGATCCATCTCTGAGTAACCATTGGTAATTGCCCAGAGATGGTCGCCGGATAATGCGTAGGAGCTATGGAGGATATGAAAAACTAAATTGTTACTATGGAATGGAGTTTGGATAGACTGGGTACTGGGCTATTGAATGAGACTAATGGACGTCCGCCATTTCAACAGTCTCACATTGAAAGGTCGACGGACGGTGACTCGCCTCCCACTAGATGGGCCCCCACAAAGCGGCGTAGTACCTCGGGCGTAACATCGGTGTGGTCGGCTAAGGGTGTCGAGAGGTGTGCACCGGTTTCACCATCACGAGAAGCTCGTGAGCGGGTTTCCCCGTTATTACGCAGATTGAGCACTTCCACCCTTTCGAGCATAAAGCTCTTGCGCTCCACTCTGCCGGCCAATGAAGGCAAGCCAGAGGCGGGGGATAAATTACAATTCCCCTCTGGAGGACTCAGGTCCGTGGGGTCGCCACTCCCCAACAGCTTGCCACAAGCTGCCCTGCGGGCTTATTATTATTATTATTATTATTATTAATGTTAGAAACATTATACACACTAGCCTTTTTAAATCTACATGACATATTAACATGTCTTTTATAATCATTTATTTTTAGTAATGGCATTGTACATGTGGGTATAATATTTTTAACACTATTCTTAAAGGATATTGCAAAGTAATATCCTTCATTGGGATGCTATTCTTGTTAAAAGCTTTTATAATAATCTTATCCAAGGAGTTTTTAACTTTGCCAGTTAATCTATTTACTATTTCCCATAATTTTCTATAGTCATTTTTATATTTATATATTTCGCTTTTATAATAGTTATTTTTAGTAATATTTATAATTTTATTTGCAAAATTTCTTGCTTTATTATATTTAACTTTTAATATTTCATTTCCTATATCTTTCTTCCATTTTTTAAACAATTCATCTCTATATTTACATGCTCTGATTATACTTTTGTTCATCCAATTATTGGATGAACGATTTAGATTGTTTTTTATTTTTTTTTTTATACTTTATTGCACCAATTAAAAAAAACATGTACAAAGGGCGGACTTAACGCTATGACAGCATTTTCTGCCAGCCAACCCAGAATAGTGTAGGAGAATAGTCAGTAGGGTGTGCTCATAAAAGTTAAAGAAAAATTTAAATACATACATAGCAATAGATGCCTAAAAATATATAATAATAAAACAGTATATTTCTATGTTATACATAATATATAAATATACCTATACATAAATATGCATAAACATATATGCATATTTATGCATATATGTTTATGCATATTTATGTATAGGTATATTTATATATACATACATATACATATAATCCAATTATGATAATAATTTTGATGGAAAGACATCAAGTAGTATTGAAAGATGACAGATAAAATTCTTTTACTTGGCGCTTAAAGGAATCGCGCGATGGAGCTCTACGAATAGAATCAGGCAAAGTGTTCCAAAGCCGTGCTGCAACTAGAGAGAAGGAGTGGGAGACAAAGCCAGATTTATGGGAAGGTATGAAAAGGGTTAGTAATTGAGAGGATCGTAGGGGCTTATTATGAGTAGCGGAAAGAAGAGAAAATTTAGAGGATAAATAAGTAGGAGCATTAGGATCAGTAAGGATAGGGTAGAGAAGACAGAGAAGCCGAGTATATCTACGTTCCCGTATAGGAAGCCAGTGTAACTGTTTCCTAAAACGAGAAACGTGGTCGAATTTTCGTAAACCAAATATAAAGCGAATGCCAGAGTTAAGGAGACGATCAAGTTTATTCAGGTGCTCTTCCGACAGATCTAGATAACAGGAGTCACCGTAATCAAGAATTGGATCCAAGAGGGTAGAAACAAGCTGGATTTTAGTTTCCGTAGGCAAAAAATTTTTTAAACGCATCATGGAATGCATGGTGGCGTAAAACCTCCGAGAAACTTCTTTAATATGATCCCCCCAACTAAGTTTACTGTCAATGATAATGCCGAGGTCTTTAACACTACTACTGAACTCTATTGGTGTATTATTGTATCGCAGGCTGGGCAGAGTCAGGACATCTATCTTAGCTAACTGTTTCCTGCTACCTATAATGATGGCCTGACACTTGGATGGATTGACAGCGATACCATATTTAGTGGACCAAAGAGATATGCGGTGAAGATTGTCGTTTAGGGAGTTAATAGCCGCGGCAAGATCACTGACAGAAGAGTGTTCGTAGAGCTGCAAGTCATCGGCATACAGATGGTAGTGCGAAGTTAAAATTTTAGTGATGGCGTTTATAAAAACAGAAAATAACAAGGGAGATAATATGCCGCCTTGAGGAACGCCGGCACTCACTTCGCACCAATCAGATTGTAGCTGACCAATGCGTATGGATTGCCGACGCCCTCGAAGATAAGAAGAAAACCATTCCACGACAGAGTCTGACAAGTTAGCATGGGAAAGAAATGCAAGAAGGAGGTCATGGTCTACTGCATTGAAAGCATTGCTAAAGTCAATTAGCACGAGCACTGTGAGTTGCTGGTTTTCCATGGCAATGCGAATATCGTCCGTGACCTTTAACAATGCTGTTGTTGTGCTGTGACATGGACGAAAGCCCGATTGGAGTGGACTGAGTAAGTCGCATTTATGAAGGTAGCAGGAGATTTGTTGGTGTGCAATGGACTCCAGGATTTTGGATAAGAAGGGAAGAATTGTTATAGGACGAAAATGAGAGGGTAGCGAAGGATTTGATATTTTAGGAAGTGGGAGAACAAAAGCCTTGCGCCACATCTCAGGAAATGTACTCATGGTGAAGGAGAAGTTTACAAAAGAAGAAAACTGCTTAGCATTCTATGGATTCACCGTGCGGGTGCCGGGCCCATTGCGTTGTAGGAAGAGGAGCTCCGATCAGCGCTTGGGACTTGCGACCCAAGTGTAGGTTTAAAGGGGCCCCTTTAAAATGCATTAACGCTCACCTTCACCACCTTCTCACCTTCTACCTATACATATTTATGTATAGGTATATTTATATATACATACATATACATATAATCCAATTATGATAATAATTTTGATGGAAAGACATCAAGTAGTATTGAAAGATGACAGATAAAATTCTTTTACTTGGCGCTTAAAGGAATCGCGCGATGGAGCTCTACGAATAGAATCAGGCAAAGTGTTCCAAAGCCGTGCTGCAACTAGAGAGAAGGAGTGGGAGACAAAGCCAGATTTATGGGAAGGTATGAAAAGGGTTAGTAATTGAGAGGATCGTAGGGGCTTATTATGAGTAGCGAAAAGAAGAGAAAATTTAGAGGATAAATAAGTAGGAGCATTAGGGTCAGTAAGGATAGAGTAGAGAAGACAGAGAAGCCGAGTATATCTACGTTCCCGTATAGGAAGCCAGTGTAACTGTTTCCTAAAACGAGAAACGTGGTCGAATTTTCGTAAACCAAATATAAAGCGAATGCCAGAGTTAAGGAGACGATCAAGTTTATTCAGGTGCTCTTCCGACAGATCTAGATAACAGGAGTCACCGTAATCAAGAATTGGAACCAAGAGGGTAGTAACAAGCTGGATTTTAGTTTCCGTAGGCAAAAAATTTTTTAAACGCATCATGGAATGCATGGTGGCGTAAACCCTCCGAGAAACTTCTTTAATATGATCCCCCCAACTAAGTTTACTGTCAATGATAATGCCGAGGTCTTTAACACTACTACTAAACTCTATTGGTGTATTATTGTATCGCAGGCTGGGCAGAGTCAGGACATCTATCTTAGCTAACTGTTTCCTGCTACCTATAATGATAGCCTGACACTTGGATGGATTGACAGCGATACCATATTTAGTGGACCAAAGAGATATGCGGTGAAGATTGTCGTTTAGGGAGTTAATAGCCGCGGCAAGATCACTGACAGAAGAGTGTTCGTAGAGCTGCAAGTCATCGGCATACAGATGGTAGTGCGAAGTTAAAATTTTAGTGATGGCGTTTATAAAAACAGAAAATAACAAGGGAGATAATATGCCGCCTTGAGGAACGCCGGCACTCACTTCGCACCAATCAGATTGTAGCTGACCAATGCGTATGGATTGCCGACGCCCTCGAAGATAAGAAGAAAACCATTCCACGACAGAGTCTGACAAGTTAGCATGGGAAAGAAATGCAAGAAGGAGGTCATGGTCTACTGCATTGAAAGCATTGCTAAAGTCAATTAGCACGAGCACTGTGAGTTGCTGGTTTTCCATGGCAATGCGAATATCGTCCGTGACCTTTAACAATGCTGTTGTTGTGCTGTGACATGGACGAAAGCCCGATTGGAGTGGACTGAGTAAGTCGCATTTATGAAGGTAGCAGGAGATTTGTTGGTGTGCAATGGACTCCAGGATTTTGGATAAGAAGGGAAGAATTGTTATAGGACGAAAATGAGAGGGTAGCGAAGGATTTGATATTTTAAGGAGTGGGAGAACAAAAGCCTTGCGCCACATCTCAGGGAATGTACTCATGGTGAAGGAGAAGTTTACAAAAGAAGAAAACTGCTTAGCATTCTATGGATTCACCGTGCGGGTGCCGGGCCCATTGCGTTGTAGGAAGAGGAGCTCCGATCAGCGCTTGGGACTTGCGACCCAAGTGTAGGTTTAAAGGGGCCCCTTTAAAATGCATTAACGCTCACCTTCACTGTCCGAGCTCCTCCCACTACCTAACCAAATTTTAAATGATTCTACCAAAGCCGCCTTTGAAGTGCGTTCTAGAAATGAATTTATAATTGCTCTAGACAGGCCGAGATCTTTTAGTAAACTATAGAGAGATTTCGCTGTTATACCTCTCGCTCCTACTTCAACCGCAAATAAGCTAACTCTAAACTTATTCCTGTTCAGTTCGTTTGTAAGATCGAAGTATTTATTAAGTTTTAGATGGTGACTTTTTGAATATTTGTTTCCCACGGAACTGTAAGTTCTACCAGTACTACGCGTTTTAGGCTTCGAGAATATAGAAAAATATCCGGTCTGGATGACGAAACACAAATATTCTCAGGGATTCTATACTGTTTCTCATACGTGTCCATCATAAGTGTCCAATCGGGAGCTGGATCTAATATAGAGAAAGGTTTTTGTGTGGGTTTTTTATAAAAACCTTCTTTCACAAACTCTATTGAGCGTTTGTTGGTTGTTATATTTCTCTGTGCTCTTGCTACAGATAGACTAACGGATATGAGTTATGGAGGGAATCAGAAAATTGAGGATAAGGGTAATCATAACTCAACTTACCCCATCGCAACCAACCGCCTTAGATTTAATCGAAAGAATGGTCTTCTTAACATCATTTTCCGTAATAGGAGAGAAGCTGAAAGGTCGGGAAGTGATTCTAGGCAAGCCATGTATTTCAGAAAGCGTTGAAAGTTTAGTTTGCAAATCGAGGACTGGAGGTGAAGAGAAGTGAAGATTAAGAATATTTAAATCCATTTGAGATTGATCGGAGATAGTTTGAGACTTGCCAATACCGAAGGTATTTAAAAATTTCAAAGTTTCCTTGGGAGAAGATTCACGTATTTTGTCAAAGATATATCGGCGTTTAAGGTTCCTACACAACTGATTACAACGATTCCTTGCAGCTTTATAAGCAGACCAGTTGAGAGCAGAACGGTCCCTCTTGTACTTACGAAAGGCTTCATCCCTCTTGGCTCTCGCTTTTCTTAGATCATCAAACCAAAGGTTTGAGAAATTTTTTATTTTTACAAGACGTAAAGGCGAGTGTCGGTCGAATAACTCAATTAATTTAGAGCACAAAAAATGCAACTTCTCGTCAATTGAGGACAACACCTCTATCTGCGTCCATGGAATAAGAGTAGCATCGTCCAATAACCTATTGAGATCTAGATTACGGTAGCTTCGCAGCAGCAGCATTTTGGGTTTGGGCTTAGGTGATCTGAATTTAAAAGAAGCGAATATTAGATCGTGGTGTGAGAATTCCGGCGCTGAAAACTGACCAAATTTAGATACCATCTCACTATTAGACGTTATAATTAAGTCTAAGAGACTATCGGGACCGTCGATTGGGTGGTGTGTTGCAGCGAGCGGTAGAACCTGGAGGTTAAAGGAGTCTAGTATAAATCTGAGCTTAGACGACCGATAATTACTCTTGATCAGACAGGTGTTGATATCCCCCATTACAATAATATTAGTGTACTTAGGCATCAGATTCTCGAAGGAGGACTCAAGAGAAGAAAAATAATTGATATTGGGGGGACAATAGATCACTCCAAGGGCTATCTTGGTGCCTACATCTATCTCAATGAATAGATATTCAGGGGATGCGTTATACTGGGAAGCTGATTGACAAATAAGTTTGTAAGGGATGTGACTTTTTAAATATATTGCAACACCCCCACCATTTTTTCCGGTTCGATCATTTCTGATCAGGACGTAATTAGGTATAGAAAAAGAAGTAGAATGAAGGGAAGGTTTTAACCAGGTCTCTGAGATAAGAACAGCATGAATGGATGCATGGTTAAATGTAGAATAGAGATCGGAAATTTTTATTTTAGTTTTTGAGTTGTTATAGCAGTTATTTATTTTATTTTTAATATACATGTAAATATCATCAGGGCATGTCATACGATCGGTTGGTGTCCAATTGATGTCGTTTAAAAGCAGTTTCAAATGTTCATGATTTAAAATAGTTTTATATTTGTCATCATCCCGTATAGCGGTCGAGCCAACACATGCTAAGGCAACCATTCGATGGTCGGCCAGTACAGTGTCGAGCGTCGAGGTGTATATGTCTAGTGAATGAGATCTCGCGTATATGTGGTCTATGCATGATTTTACTATTTTATTATTACGTAATTCGATTCGTGTATAATCTGAGATCCCACACACCAGACCTAAACCGTACATCATATTGTTATATTTATGTTTGACAGGATTATTTATTTTTAAGTCAATGTTTATATCTCCCAACACAAACATGTCATTAGATAATTTAGTGTTTTTAATAAGTTGTTCGAGTTCCTCAGTAAATAGATGTTTACTTAAGTTCGGAGGGCGGTAAAGTGCACACAGATTAGCGACGTATCTGTTTGGAGTAACTAAAGTCCCCAGAATGCATTCAAAGTGTTTTGTTTGTGATTTAGATATGCTAAATTTATGTTTTTTGTTGATATATATAATTATACCGCCACCTCTGCGCGCCTTACGCAACTCTGTGTACATTTCAAATCCATTCAAACTATACATACAACTTAATGAGTATTTGCCTCTGTTACAACAACAACATCGATTGATTTCTGAGATAAGTTTATACATTTTTCTAGGACAGAAAAGTTTTTTATCATAGATCTTATGTTAATATGGACGCAAAACAGTTGGATATTACTACTATGTGGTATATTAAATACAAAATCCTGTATGTTTGTGCAATTAGATAATTCCAGTAAATCATCATCTAGTACTTCCATTATAGACAATTGTGAAATATATATAACTAGGCAAAGCGCGGCGTTGAGTTCCGCCACTCAACACGCAATGCCTCGAAAACGGCGGAAAGCGGGGTCGGAGAAAGCAGGGACTAAGCAACGGAGTGTCTTAACACTAGGTTCCCATAGTCCCTGTTCCCTCTGCCTACCCTGCCTTGTGCGGGATGAAGCGTGAAGCTAAAAAAAAAAAAAAAAAAACAAAAAAAAAACCTTTATACCCTTGGATGACCATGATTGTGAAAGTTTTTTCAAATATTTCCTCTAAAATTGATGTACAAAGTTTAGGCGAAAACGGGTCACCCTGCTTTACTCCACGACGTATTCTAAACGTGGCTCCAGCTGTTTGCATTTGAATGGCGGCTGTGCTGTGTTTGTATATTGACTTCATTAGTTTTATATATGTGGTGTTGATGTTTTGGGATTCCAGTGCTGTAAAAATTGCTGAGTGGTTGATGCTGTCGAACGCTTTAGTGTAGTCAATGAAGGCTAGGTAAAGAGGTTTATTGAATTCGTTGAATTTTTCTATGATTTGATTCAAAGTGTGCAGGTGGTCTATCGTAGAGAAACCAGGCCGAAAACCAGCTTGATCGGGTGGTTAGTGGCGATCTAATTCGCCTGCCATCCTTCTCTCAATGACTTTAATGAAAACTTTGTAAATATGTGAAATTAAAGTAATGGCTCGGTAATTCCCTATATCATTCTTGTCCCCCTTCTTGTGAAGGAGAACGATATTGGAATGACAAAACTTATCTGGCATATTACCGGTTTGTAAAATCTGGTTAAACAGTTTGGTCAAGCGAGGGAGTAAGACTGATTCTCCGATCCTCAGTGCTTCTGTGGTTATTCCATCTTCGCCTGGAGATTTGTTATACTTCATGCTTTTTAAAGCCATTTGCACTTCGCGCTCTGTTATGGAGGAGATGGAATCATCACAATAATACTGCATCAGTAGATCATTATTGGAATTTATTGGGTCTGAATATAAGTTCTCATAGAATTTGCAGATATTGAGAATTTTTTCTCTGTTTCTTTGTTTAATATTGCTTTCATCCTTCATAGATGTAACCCATGCCTTACCCCTTGAAATGCCTTGCCTAGCTACTCTAAGAGATTTGTTTTGTTCGAGAGCTATCTGAACCGAACGTGTGTTGTGATCTCTAATATCTTTACGTATACTGCGTTTTACTTGTTTATCTACTATTCTGTATTCTGCTATATTACTTTTAGTGCCTTCCCTCTTTTCTATCAATAGCCTGGTTTCCTTTCTAAGTTTGTTGGAGTTCCTTTTTTCCGGTTTAATTTTTCTTGCTCGCTCTTTTAATACTTTCAATAATATTAGCATATGTTATGTTTGAATTTGAAATGTCACCTGTCTCAAGTATATCAAAACTATTTTTTAATTCCCAGTTAAAATCGTCTGCGTAATTAAATAATGTGTATTTGTCTAGTTTTTTAATTTTACGGAGAAATTGTTGTATTCGGTGGATTTTAATATTAAGTGAAATTTTGGCTCTCAAGGGTCGATGGTCTGAACTAAACTTGATCGTGTTGATAATTCCTACTTTAAAATATTGTTGTCCGGGGAAAACCATGTCCAACGACGCTGAGGTTTTTTTAGAAAAAAGGTATTGGCAATTTTTAGGTTTTGTCCAAAAGCAAACTGGAGCAATCGTTCCCCACGTTCGTTTCGTACTCCGAGACCGTGAGGGCCAGTAATAGTGTCATTGTCCAGTTCCTGTTTTGTGCCGATTTTTGCATTAAAGTCTCCGAGGATGAAGGTCCAGGCGCCTAGATTCTCTTCGCATGTTTTATTGAGCACATCATAAAACTCTTCTATAGCATCATCGTTAAGCGACGATGTCGGTGCGTAGACTTGTATTAAAGTCATTATTTTACTGACGTTTATTTTGAATTTTAAAACAGCTACCCTTTCCGAATATCCAACAAATTCCAATATATTATCTTTCCATTTTTTCTCGACTAGAAATCCCACCCCGTACCTTCCACTCTTTTCCCCTTTGAAATAAAAAATATTGTTGTTCCTTTCTAATATATCCTCTCTATATAATCTATAATATATAATCCTTCTCTTCATAAATAAACCAATAATGTCCTATTTGATCTCTGTTAATGCATTTTCTAATTCTATTAGTCTTTCTTCCTTCATCAACGTGCGGACGTTATAAGTTAAAATGTTAAGCGAATCGAAGTCCTTTTTTTCGTTAGCGTTAGTCGTTGCGCGGTTAGTGGAACTCACCCGGAGATTCTTCGCACCCCTGATCCCAGTGCTTGTTTGGTCCCCGCGAAGGCCATTCAAGCAACTGGAACCGCCGGGCACTTGGGGCCGTTTTAGTGTAGTGTTTGCCATATTATTTTTGAGGGGGTTTGGACCATAGCCCGCCATGCTGGTCCAGTGCAAACTGGCGGGTCGCCAGAGCCTCGTCCGTCAGTCAGCAGGGTGAACCACGAGCAGGTGAGGTTTGCTTGAGCCCCGAGAGATGTTGTATGAGACCCCTTTCACTGAAATTCCTTGTGGTGTTTGTATTGACGAGAGTAAGTCGTTGCGCACAGCAAAACCCACGCCATGCTCGCGGTGTTCTTGCTGATCCTTGCCTTGCCAGAAAAAAATATAATGATTTTCTTTTATAAATCCGTTGTCAGGAAGCCTTGTTTCTTGCAGGGCCGAAATTGAGATGTTGAGTCTCGTCAATTCAGCATCAATCACAGAAGTTTTGCGTAGATCTTGTGCACAGCCTGTGTCTCCGCAGGTGTCTGGAAGGCCTGTCCTCACTGTGCGGACATTCCATGTTGCTAAGCGCATGGAGAAGTGTGTTTGTTTTTTATTACTTTTAGTTTTATCTTTCTTCTGTTTTTGTGCAGGTGAATAATTAACAGCATAGACTATCTAGTTTTTGGCTAGTATTTCCTACACCCATTGGAAATAGGTCAATGCTGAGACGGACTAATACCTTATTGGCCGGGGGCTGCCCAGCTTTAGCGGGCGGTAATTTGTCAATGGACCTACGATGGGCCCTCCCATTGTCAAGAATGACCCCTAGCGCCCACGTTTACGCCTATTAACTTAGACTTATAACTGGTAACTGCCATTCTTCGTGTTAGTTTCACCGCTGTTGGACTGCGATGGCGGAGTGTCCTCTCCACAGATGTTCACTGTCAAGCCTGGGATACTATTTAGGAAATGTAGGTTTTCCCACCTGCCTACGTTTCCCTCTCGACCTCGCCAGCTAAGCCCGCAGGAGTGAGAAGTCACCACTTGTGGAGCTGGTTTGGTTGCAGGAACTGGCTCGTGCCTAACAGAGATTCCGATCCGGGTTTATTTCGAGTTTACCTTCTCTGATGATGGCTTTGCAAGTTCCAAAATGCAAAATAAGGCCAACATCCAGTACCGCAGTCGCCTCTTACGACACCTGGTACTTGAGGGTGGCACTATTCTCCTCCGCCGATGCCACACGGCACAAATTAAAATTAAAATTATAAATCAACATTTCTGAATATGTTTTATCTTATTTTACCAGCATGGTCAAACACAATACCATTTCCAAGATAATCAAAACTTGCGATAACTGTAAAAGGCCGAGGTCGACCTCTCTCATCAGGTTCACCATTACTATACAACACAAATCGTTGTTGTGTATTGGTTTCTTCAAAATGAAATTGATATTAGATAAGTGAGTCTCCTAGCCAGGAGATTTTTTTTTGGAATATAGTAAGGTATACGTTCTGCGTCATAATAATCAAGAGCCAGTCTGCCGTTTCTATAGAACCATTTTCCTCGGCCACCCTCATCAAATTCGGCCAATCTTTCACCTGAATCGTAAAACATCATCTTTTTGTTTTTGTTATGTTCAATCCAATCGAATTCAGAGTGCGCGGGCCGCATACGATACACATTCATCTACAATGTGCAATATATTATTTTAATATCAAAAATAAAAACACTTACTATAAATTAAACGATTTACAGTAAAATTTACTTTTCTAACTACTTTTTCAGTTGGTAACATAGTCCACCCTTTTTCAATAAACGAACGGTCCGAAAGAGCGTATCGTATGATTCCTTTAGGTAAATCGTGCTCGATCTGTAAATAAAATATATATTCGTTATAACTTTATAAATAATGAAAAAATCAGGTGCAATTATCATATTATATATAATGAGCATTCAGATTGAAAATAACAATATTCAATTCAGTAGTATAATATTTATTTTTGAAACTGACCTCCAGTTTCTTATTCTTGGACATTTACTGTCTTTAAAAAAACAACGATAATATTCGGAAAGTGGTATTTATAAAATAAAGTACTACAAAAGAAATAATCCAAAATATCAATTCAATTTTCATTTTTAACTAATTTAATGACATTTATAAGTCACTACGTAAATATGTAAAGATAAAACAGTCATGAACGCCAACCATCTATCGTACCAGTGCTATATTAAGCTTCGAGTTAATAATAAATTTTACAATATCACATCTATGAGATAAAATTAACTAAAAATATTTTACAATATATGTTATTTTTAATAATCTTACAATTTTTTCATACACTTACGTATTTGTTAGCCGTTGCAGGAGAACTTTTTACTATAGTATCATTTCTATTAGTTTCCGTATTTGTAATAGGAACATTATCGTCCTGAAATGTAGATTTAAAAAAAATAGGAACCACTCCTATTTCGTCCGCTTGTTTCTTGGCATGTTTACGCTTCAATATGTTTTCTCCTATAATAAAATCCTTTATTGTTTCAGTTTTGGTATTATTTAAAATAATGTATTCAATGTCAAGTTCTAATTCAGAGTCATTGCAAATGGCGCATGCAGGCTCTTTTTTATTTTTATGTTTTTTGTGAGCATTTAACAAACCAGAACTACCAAATAGTTTTGATAAGCGTTTTGGTCGAAGCATTTTCACTTTATTTGGGTCTGATTGTTTTAACCTTACTAACTTTAATATCAAGTCTTCAGATGATACAGATCCGACCTTAAATTTGCTTAAATCTGCTTTTATTCTAGGTTCAGAAGCAGTTCTTTTTGGGATTGCTTTTTGTTTTTTGGAATCGAGTTCAGACTCTTTTTGTTTTAATATCTTCTTCAGATTTTTATGCTTTATCGATTTCTCTTTTCTTCTTTTTTTCCTCAGATTTTGACATAGATTCACGTTCCTTTTGCCTGTCTTTTGTTTGTTCTGCCCTGTACTTTTTTAATTCTTCCATATACGCATTATTTTTATCCTGCTCTGTTGGCTGCTTAATGGATTTCTCTTCAACGTTCTTACCACGTTGCTTATCTTTTGCTTGAGGTTTTTGATCAGTTATTATATCCTTATCTTCTTTATTTTTCCTTATTCTTTCATTAGTCTTTATATCTTTGTCTTCTTTATTTTTTCTACTTTTTTCATCACTTTTTAGATGTTTTTCTTCTTTACTTCTACTTAATTTATCATCTGCTTTTACTTTCGATTTTTCTTTATCTGTTTTTTCCTTATTATCGTCTAATTTCTTAGTTGTTTTTTTTGGGGAGAGTTTTGGGAGCTTTTCCTCTGATTTTTCTTTATTGTGTTCTTCTTTCTTAACATTTTTTTTTGGGGACGATTGTGATGGCTTATCGTCTCGCTTTTTCTTAGTTTCTTTGACAGTACTATCTTTTACAGATATATTATCTCTCTTTTTTTAGTAGCTGACGCACTTCGATCTTTAAACATGTTTTCTGTTTGTGAATGCTTTTTTTATCAGACTCCAACTTTGACATTTTTGCTTCAAGCTTTTCATTTTTTTTTAATTTTGTGTCTTCTAATGCTTTTTTTTCTCTTCTCGTTCTCTTTTATCTGACTGTAGTTTTGTTTCCAGCCTTTCTCTCGTTTCCGTGATTAATTCTGAGGAGCTTTTACGTCTTACTTTGGGCAGTACATCTTTAGTCTTCTCCTCCGTTCTAAAAACGTAATAATAATAATAATAATAATTCTTTATTGCACACACAACATAGAATGTAAGAGAAAAAGTAAATAGGTATACATGTATCATATGTACAACGGCGGCCTTATCACTGCAAGTGATCTCTTACAGGCAACCATTTAGAGACAGTAAGACAGTAAAGGACACGGAAGAGTGCAAAAAGTAATCGTTAAAATCGTTTGAATATACATACACTTACATATCAATACATACGTACTACCATACATAAATACATAAATACATGTATACATACATACATACATACATACATACATACATACATGCATATATACATACATACTTAGATACATACATACATACATACATAAATACATACCTACATACATACATGTAAATGAAATTCATACACACAGGAGACTACTGTGTAAGATAGTACTTTTTAAGCCGACGTTTGAATATTTCTATCGTCTGAGATTTTCTAATTTCCTCCGGCAACGCATTCCAGAGTTTTACAGTTTTGATAGTAAAAGAGTCTCCATAGCATTTAGTGTGGGTAAGAGGAATTTCTAGGAGATTGTTGTTGCGGGAACGGAGATGTTGGGAATGAAGGGTGCTCGACCCCAAGAACTTAAATCGTTCTTTGAGGTACAACGGAGTGACAGGATGGTATAGGATACTGTAAAGGAGAGTAAGTGAATGTAGATTCCGCCGGTCTTTTACGGTTAACCAATTTAGCTGGGTACGCTATTGTGTTACGTGATCGTACTTCCTTAGACCAAAGATGAACCGAATTATGAGATTTTGCATCCGTTCAAGCTTATGTAGTAGTTTTTGATGTAAGTCTAAGTAGCACGAATCAGCATAATCTAGTATAGGAAGAAGAAGAGTTTGAGCAAGAGATATTTTAGTTTTTAGCGGCAAAAAATTTTGCCATCTTCTTAGACTTCCTATAACACAAAAGATCTTACGGCTCAGTTCAGAAATTTGAGGTGACCAGGAGAATGTACTGTCCAATCTGATTCCCAAATTCACAACACTAGCACTATGCTCTAAACAAATATTATCATACAGAATTGAAGGAGGAGGTGAAGGAATTTTAAATAACTGCTTAGAGGTTCCGAACATACATACTTTAGACTTAGTAGGATTTACAGACAGTCCAAACGACTTACTCCAGGTGTTAATAATTTGTAAATTAGAATTGATACTTTCAATTGCTCTGGGTAAGTCACTTATAGAAGCAGTCTTATAAATCTGTAAATCATCAGCATAAAGATGGTATGAAGATGTTATGTGTTGAGTAAGAGTGTTAATAAAAATGGAAAACAGTAATGGAGACAGTACACCACCTTGTGGAACACCTGCTGAGATGTGACATTGAGAAGTTTGCTTCCCATCAAACTTAATACACTGAGTACGCCCACGGAGATAAGAAGAAAACCATTCAGTAGCTTTTGGGGAAAAATTTATAGAGCTTAGGATGGCCAAAAGAATATCAAAGTCAACTGTGTTGAAAGCATTCGAAAAATCCAACAGCACAAGAATAGTAACTTGCTGATTGTCAATCCCATATCTTATATCATCGCATACCTTATTTAGTGCAGTTACTGTGCTGTGCCCCGGACGGAATCCGGATTGGAACGAGGACAGGATATTGTTATTATGTAGGAACTGATATAATTGTTCATGTACTATGCGCTCTAAGACTTTAGAAAGGAAAGGGAGTATGGATATTGGACGATAATTTGAAAAGGATGTGGGATTGGATACCTTTGGTAAGGGGATTACTAATGCATGACACCAAGCATCAGGGAAATCACTAGAGGAAAGGGAACAATTAAAGATGTGACACAAAATAGGAAGAATAGGATTAAGAGTAAGAAGAATCATACGTCGACTTATGTCATCGCAGCCAATAGCATCAGATTTGATGGCTAGCACGTGTTTTCGTATTTCTGCTGTTGTGATAGATGTAAACAGGAAGGGGACCGTTGCAGGAACAGGAAGTGAGGATAACATTTGGAGGGTTTTCATTTTTGTGCTATTATCCATCAGATCGATAGTCGTAAAATGTTTATTCAGCATGTCCAAATCCGTACAGCTGTTTAAGGTAGTATCACGCATGCGCTTGCCTCCTATTCCCATCGCGTTCAGAAATTTCCAAGTTTTTGCTGGGTCACTGTTATTGATTGAGGAATGTATGTAACTGCGTCGAGCATCTCTGCAAGTTTTATTACATCTATTCCGTAGTTTTTTGTACCTCGTCAAGTTTTCCTCGGTAGGATGTTTTTTGTAATTAGACTTTGCAGCGTTGCGTTTTGCCATGAGTGTCTTAATTTCATGAGTTAACCACGGAGCAGGGAGATGTTTTATTTTCACTGGTCGAAGAGGGGCATGTTTATCAAAAAGTTCAATCAAAAGAGAATTAAAGATATTTATTTTATCATTGGCTGTTTCAGCACTAAATATGCAATCCCAGTCAATACTGTTAAGGTCGTGCATAAATTTAACGTTATCTATATTAGTAAAGCATCTTCGCATCACTACTGTAGGTTTTATTTTTGGTGGACGTATTTTATATGAGAGGTAGACGAGGTCGTGATACGAAAACGCTTCTGCTGACATTTGTCCAAATGTAGCAATACGTTCATTTGACGAAACTATCATAAGATCCAATAAGGATGGTGCACAACCAGGGAAAAAATGGGTTGCATTCGTAGGTAGGATATCAAGGTTGGAGCTATTGATTACGGTTTTTAATTGCCGAGCGCGAGAGTCATTTTTAATAAGGCATGTATTAAAATCCCCCATTATAATGGTGTGGTCAGCACCAGGAATGTATTTTTCTAATAAAATTTCAAACGACTCAAAGTAATTTACAAGTAAATTGTGACTATAGAAAACACCAAGTAAAACTTTAAGTGTACCAAAGAGAACTTCTATTAAAATATGTTCAGCAGAATTTGAGTAGGCTGACGGTGATTTATCTAGGATTGAGAAAGGAATGTGGCTGCGCAGGTAGATAGCTACCCCTCCTCCACCCTTTTCAGTCCTGTCATTCCTTATTAAAAATTGAAAACCCGGCAAGGCATATGCAGTTGAAGGTAAGGATGGTTTAAGAAAGGTCTCGGAAACGAGGATAGCGTGAATATTTTCTACATCGAAGGAATCAAGGAGATCTGGATAATGGGCAGGGATGCTTTGAGCGTTGATATGAACTACATTAAAATTTTTGGGAAATGGTTTGAATTTAGTGGCTAAGGAAGAGTTGAGAGGATCGGGAATACTATGAAAACTATCATCAGACGTGGATGAATTACACTGGGAAAATATATCAATATCGGTATTATGACTACTAGCACTATCGTGAAACATGTTTTATATGTAATTATATAATGAATATAAGCAATATATTGAAAATAAAAATAATAATAATATAATTATTACAAAAGAAAAAAAAAATCCCAATAATATCAAAGTAAACAGTAAAAAAATATATATGTATTTATAAATAAATAATGATAAAAAAAAAAACTATAATAAATAAATAACAAGAAAACAAAATAATAATATTGTTTAATAAATAAAAAATAAAATGAAATAATAAAAAAAAATAAATAAATAAAATGAAATAATAATTATATTATTTACACCTATCAGCAGTGTCTTGCAAGGATAAATATTAAAATTGAAAGTATGCTAGCGTATAACGGGACGAAATTAAGCAAGCATATCAACGCTATTGCTTGCGGCTGTCAACTGTCACTACATGGTTTGTTTTCAAAACAAGGCAATAAGCATTACAATAAAAATTATCCTATCACTAAATTGTTATAACTATTAGATAGAGGAAAAGTTAATTACAACATAACTAATTGGTACATAACCAGTAAAAAGAAAAGAAGTAAGAAAAACAAAAGAAATTATAAAATAAGTAAAATACTGAGATAAGTAAAAAGTGAGAACTAACATAACGTAACTAAAACCTTTTTGCAGAGATTTTTGTGGATGCAACAAAGATGCCGATCTATCAAGTTTATTTTGTTTAAATGAAATCTGTGACACTTCAGGTTGCAAAATAACAGCAGTGCGTGTACCAGATTGATCACTAATTTTAAAAGGGACTATGTGCACCTTATGCTTATCTAAAAATTTTAATTTAAACTTTTTGTTATCAAAAATTTCATTAAGATTTAAATGACTTAAGGACTCATCCGAACGACCAAGTTATTTTTTTTTTGTCATCAACATCATACACAATATGATCATCATCATCATTTGAATATGACTGCATTATCCGAGTATGCATCCCCTGGTAATTTATTAATGTTAAATTTTTTTGATACACCAAGTCTTTCGTGTGATGATGATTGAATTGTATCGTCATAGCTTAACAACTGTCCAATCTCCGGGCGGCGAAAGGATTTTGGTTTTTCAGAAACATCGTATAAGCTATGTCTATGTGATAGCGAACCAGCCTGGCGTAATAAAAGGTTGTAAATTTCATTTTGCTTCAATAAGTTGTCGACATTCGACAGCCATGAAATCATTTCTTTAATTAATTTTTTCCTCTGTGTTTCGCTTTCGAGGAATGTTTTACCTTGTACCTACCTTTTTACATACCTTTGAATCCCCTTGATTATAGTGTTATTCTCCCGTTTTGGTATTTTGGCTCTTAATTTGGTACCTAGCGCATAATTACAATATAATTTACATAATTTACTTGATTTCCTAACCTTTTTTAAAAAAAAAACGTGCTTGTAACGACGCCATTTGTGACCTAAACGTTTATAGTTTTTTTCCAAAGATTGTTCATAATTTAATGCACTTATATAATTTACGTAAAAACAATAAAATGTGACAACAATGTGTATGTATTCAGTATAGAATTATACTACGCGTTTCATCCGAGTATGC
Organism: Dione vanillae; assembly: GCA_037178615.1. Taxonomy (NCBI): domain Eukaryota; kingdom Metazoa; phylum Arthropoda; class Insecta; order Lepidoptera; family Nymphalidae; genus Dione; species Dione vanillae. The sequence goes on along the minus strand of JAZFAU010000431.1, from coordinate 125,340 downwards.
TCGTGAATTATATTTTATTATAAATAATATTATATAAAATTTTTATACATATAATATTGAATATATAAGTGTGTAGTTTGAATGTATAATGTGTAATATATGTAAATAAATATTGAATATAATTTTATATATTAAATATAAAATGTAATAAATAAATATATTATAATATTACGCCTACACGTTATTACCTATTCCGTTTCAAATTATAATTGAAGTTACTTAAAATACTATAATTCTTTTACGTTAAACCTTTAAAACACTTACTTACCTTAAAATATTGTATATGTATTCAGTATAGAATTACAACATGTGTATGTATTCAGTATAGAATTATACTACGCGTTTCATCCGAGTATGCTCGTGAATTATATTTTATTATAAATAATATTATATAAAATTTTTATACATATAATATTGAATATATAAGTGTGTAGTTTGAATGTATAATGTGTAATATATGTAAATAAATATTGAATATAATTTTATATATTAAATATAAAATGTAATAAATAAATATATTATAATATTACGCCTACACGTTATTACCTATTCCGTTTCAAATTATAATTGAAGTTACTTAAAATACTATAATTCTTTTACGTTAAACCTTTAAAACACTTACTTACCTTAAAATATTGTATATGTATTCAGTATAGAATTATAACATGTGTATGTATTCAGTATAGAATTATACTACGCGTTTCATCCGAGTATGCTCGTGAATTATATTTTATTATAAATAATATTATATAAAATTTTTATACATATAATATTGAATATATAAGTGTGTAGTTTGAATGTATAATGTGTAATATATGTAAATAAATATTGAATATAATTTTATATATTAAATATAAAATGTAATAAATAAATATATTATAATATTACGCCTACACGTTATTACCTATTCCGTTTCAAATTATAATTGAAGTTACTTAAAATACTATAATTCTTTTACCTTAAACCTTTAAAACACTTACTTACCTTAAAATATTACCCCTACACTTTTTTTTATTATTACCCCTTTTTTATTTTTATTTAAATGAAGTTTAAGCCTTAATTATAGTTGTAGTCATATTATATATCATATTATATTATTATATTGCGATATAGTAGATCGCCGACTCGACGCGCGTTCCTGACCTCGACCATCTTATCTCGCCCGTTGTTGGTGGATTCATTGTTTATTACGTGTTTATTAATTTTTAATATTTTAGTTGAGTTATTTGTTTACTTGATAATTTAAAACGGCTACTCATGATAAAACAGTAAAATGTTCCTAATTTACGGAAAGCGCAGAATATAGAAAAAATATAGGTGTGGTACGCTTTGTTTCCGATTGGATTACCGATACCTCGGAACTTCTTGGTACTTCTGAAATACCTAGGTTATTAATTAGGTTCAAGGATTTAGATTCTCATTGTAATTCATTTGTAAACGCGTCTTCGGTGCTCCTGGGTGGGTTAGACCCGGCTATCGATTACCAAGAAATTAGTTATGTAAAAAAAGAAGTGCGTTTAGTAAATAAGAAAATAGACGACCTCCGGGTGCTTCAGTTAGAGTTGTGCCCACCTGCTCCCGTAGTTGATCCTGTCATGGCCAGTACACCCGTAAGAATGAGTAGTAAAAATATTACTGAGCGAACTCCTTATAATAGATTACCTGATTTACCTATCCCTAAGTTTGATGGACGTCCTGACTCCTGGATAAGTTTTATTGATCAGTTTGACAGTGTAGTATATTCCCAACACCATTTAACCCCCACAATGAAATTACAGTACTTGGTTGGATCTTTAGCAGATGAACCTAAGCGGTTGTTGCTACATTTAATAAAAATTGAAGAAGGCAACTATGAAGTTGCTCGTGAGTTGTTGAAACAGCGGTATCACAATACACGGGTACTTGCTGATACCTACATAACCCAGATACTTACCTTGCCGGAGATTTCGAGTAAATTTACAGGTTTGCGCGCGGCCTTCTTGAAACCCTTGTTAACTGCCTATCGCTGTTTAGAGCGTTTAGAGTTACCTGTCTCCTCTTGGTCTTATATGTTAGTACATATATGTTTGACTAAGCTTCCCTCTGATTTGAAATCTCGTTTTGAGCGTTATTATGGTGGTGACGCTGATGAGTTACCTACCTTTAAAAATCTTACTACTTTTATGGAAGACGAATGTCGTTACCATGACAACGTTGGCAACATCTCCCTTGTAGATTCTAACCTGACCAAATTTAAAAGTACTGTACCTAAACATACTTACTTTGCGGCTCCTCCCTCCCCTATATTAGATAATAGACAAAAAATGTTACCTGTAATAAATAATAGTAAAAAATGTTACCTGTGTGCTTCCTCTTCCCATTACTTCCGTGAATGCCCCGAATTTAGAGCTATGAATTTTAGAGATAGATCGGGATTTGTAAAACATTCCCGGTTATGATATAGGTGTTTGGACAAACATCCAATTCTTATGTGCAAGCGGGACTACAAATATTCAACCTGCGGTCGCTCATCCCATCACACTATGCTATGCTTTAATGATTCCCGTAACCCAATGTATCCCAGCTCATCCAAACGCAATTCTAATTATAATTTGAAATTTAATGAACGCAATTATCCGCGTACCTGTCCTGCTTCTTCCCGCGGTCCCCACATGGGCGGGGGCCAGCATAAGAAATACTCCCCTTCGCAACACCAGCGCTCTCCCCAACGACATTCCCAGAGAACTTCTCCCCCTTAGAGAAAATGCTCAGCCCCAACCTAGATATGTTGAAAACAATATTAGATATCGTGATAACTCCTATAATAGAGAAGATAGACCCACATACCTAGATACTTGTATTACTCCCCCTTCCCCTTGCGTTAATATCTCATCCAATTCCCTTATATTGCTGCCTACTGTTAAATTACACGTTAAAACTGCCAGTGGTTATTATAACGAAGCGCGTGCCTTATGTGATACCGGTGCCCAGGGTTGCCTCATTACAACTGATCTTGTTGTTAATTACCTCAATTTGACCATCTCCCGCTCCTGTGCCCCTGTCCGTGGCATAGGTAATATTCCTTTAGTGGTTTCCCGTGGTTCTATTTCCCTGTGTTTTAAACCTTTGTATCATTCCTTCTCTGAGGTGTCAACGTCTGCTATAGTTATAGATGTGATTGCCGGTACCCATCCTGAGTTTGAGTTCCCTGAGTCTGTGTTTTTTCCTAATAGTGATTTTTCCCTTGCTGACCCTACCTATAATAAGCCTGGCCCGATAGATATACTATTGGGTGCTGACGTGTTCGGCGCGCTTTTATTACAAGATAAAAAAACCCTAACGATCTAGAAGTTTTGACGCCTGGTCATGTTTTGATTGGCCAACCTCTTAGTGCTTTGCCGGAGTATCCCTATAACAATGTAAAAATTAATCGTTTAACCCGTTTTCAAGTAGTGCAACAGATAACTCAACATTTTTGGTCGCGGTGGCAGTTAGTGTATCTATACACTCTGCAGACTAGGCAGAAGTGGACTGATCCAGTGAATCCTCCAACAGTAGGCGAGCTAGTCCTCATAAAAGATGATAATTTACCCCCTTTACAGTGGCGACGTGGTCGCATTTCCCAAATTTATCCTGGTAAAGATAGCGTTGTGCGTGTGGTCGATGTTAAGACATCGACAGGTATCCTAAAGAGAGCCTTAACCAAATTAGTTCGTCTACCTGTTAGTTAGCTACTCCCATTTTCTCGTAAACATTAGATGTTTAGGGCGAGGGCTATGTTTGTTATATATGGCAACCCGACTAGTTTAGAGTCTTGTGCGAACACCCCGCGCGAGTGGTCGGTAGTAGTAGTCGAGTAGTAGTAAAAGGGGCACGTGAGACGGCCGACGCGAGCGCACGTCCTTCCTGAATCGATATATTAATTAGCGGTGTGATTTTCCCTCAGCCTTATTTGATTTCCCTTTTGTGTATTCCCTCTTGATATTGAACCTGACAAAGACAAACCTACAAAAGATAATAGTGCAAGTAACCCTAAGTGAAGAAGACTAATGTGAAACATTCCACGGTGCCGTGAACAACCAGTGTTTGTGTTGTGAATTATGAAGATAAGGTACTGTACTATTTCTATTATCCTAAGACCGACTATAAGATAAAGAATTAATAAATAAGCTACCCCTCAGCACGCTTCCACAATTGCTGAACCAACCCTACCCTCTATTCAATATATATTTTTTGGTAGCAGAACGCAGTTCATTATATACTACTATACATAATAAAATAGCTGAAATCTTCCTGGGAGACTAGAACTCCTCGATTTCTTAAAAAACACAAATATATCTTTCATTTTAATCTAGATGTTGCACCAGAACTCTCAAAAAAATATCAGCAGAGCATACTTGAATAACAGACATGTTGAAAAATCTCAATAAAAATAATTTATATGAAAAAAAAATATTAAAATATTTTATGTCTTCCTGGAAGGCTAGAACTCCTAGAATTCTCGAAGAACATAAAAATATCTTTCATCATAAGCCAGACTCAGCACCAGAACTCCCAAAAAAATATCAGCAGAGCATACTTGAATAACAGACTTGTTGAAAAATCTCAATAAAAATCGTTTATTCGAAAAAAAATTAATAAAATAGCTGAAATCTTCCTGGGAGGCTAGAACTCCTCGATTTCTTAAAGAACACAAATATATCTTTTACTTAATTCTAGATGTAGCACCAGAACTCCCAAAAAATATCAGCAGAGCATACTTGAATAACAGACTTGTTAAAAAATCTCAATAAAAATCGTTTATTCGAAAAAAAAATAATAAAATAGCTGAAATCTTTCTGGGAGGCTAGAACTCCTCAATTTCTTGAAGAACACAAATATATCTTTCATTTTAATCTAGATGTTGCACCAGAACTCTCAAAAAAATATCAGCAGAGCATACTTAAATAACAGACTTGTTTAAAAATCTCAATAAAAATAGTTTGTATGAAAAAAAAACATTAAATTATTTTAAGTCTTCCTGGAAGGCTGGAACCCCTAGAATTCTCGAAGAACATAAAAATATCTTTCATCATAAGCCAGACTTAGCACCAGAACTCCCAAAAATATATCAGCAGAGCATACTTGAATAACAGACTTGATGAAAAATCTCAATAAAAATCGCTTATTCGAAAAAAAAATAATAAAATAGCTGAAATCATCCTGGGAGGCTAGAACTCCTCGATTTCTTAAAAAACACAAATATATATTTCATTGTAAACCAGATGTAGCACCAGAACTCCCAAAAAACTATCAGCAGAGCATACTTGAATAACAGACTTGTTGAAAAATCTCAATAAAAATCGTTTATTCGAAAAAAAAATTAATAAAATAGCTGAAATTTTGCTGGGTGGCTAGAACTCCTAGATTTCTTAAAGAACAAAATATATCTTTCACTTTAATCTAGATGTAGCACCAGAACTCCCAAAAAAATATCAGCAGTGCATACTTGAATAACACACTTGATGAAGAATCTCAATAAAAATCGCTTATTCGAAAAAAAATTAATAAAATAGCTGAAATCTTCCTGGGAGGCTAGAACTCCTCGATTTCTTGAAAAACACAAATATATCTTTCATTGTAAACTAGATGTAGCACCAGAACTCCCAAAAAAATATCAGCAGAGCATACTTGAATAACAGACTTGTTGAAAAATCTCAATAAAATCGTTTATTCGAAAAAAAATTAATAAAATAGCTGAAATTTTCCTGGGAGGCTAGAACTCCTCGATTTCTTAAAGAACACCAATATATCTTTTACTTTAATCTAGATGTGTAATGAATCAAACCAGGTTCCTTCTTCAATTACATTTATTAATACCGAGTACAATTCAGATATCAAAAGGTACAGCATGACTGCTTAATGTTCTCTTCAGAATGTTCCTCCCAAGAATGGTCAATAAAATACTAGTTCATTTATACCCTCACACAGTTGACCACTTCCGATACAATTTAATGTTGCCAACTAAACTATTATAATTTAATTTTTGAAATACAATTCCATAATAAAATATATATAATCAAGTATAACCATTAATAAATTATTATAACATCGGATATTACAAATGTTAAAATTAATTGATAGACAAATAACGAGTGACGTTCAAGACAATATCTTATTTCTTTATACAAATAATAATAAAATATCGATAAATGACAGTACAATTAAGTGATAAAATAACAAATCACAACACTCGGCCATCCGAACGCGTGCTCTCTCCGGAGCACGCACTAACAAATCACAACACTCGGTTAAGATATATTTACTATGTATACAGAACATTTTTTTTAAATTCAATTCCAAATTATTAAAAAAACAAATTTATTAACAAACAAAAGTAAATAAAAATTACAATACATAATTATACTTAACGCATTTACACTTGTTATTGTATATCCATATATTCTATGACTTATTTTATTTATATAGGTTCACCAGTGGTACTTACAATATATAATAAAAATAATGACCATTTTCTGCCAAGCTCACTATCAGAGTATGTTATTTCGTATTAATGTCCCCCACTATTCAACTTGAACTTTTCATTATTTCGGTCATCCGCCACCTTAGTCAAGACGTCCAGTCCAGCAGGGTCCCACAGCAGATTTCGTCTTTCCATCGTCCTATTTCTAGTCCCTTCCCTTGGATACCACAGACTGACCTGTTTACTCTGCTTTTTCTGGTGCAACGCAGCTTGTGACCTGTCCAGCCCTATTTCAAATGGTTTTGTCTCTAATATCAGAATTCCTTGAATTGTCTAAAATTTTGTTTCTCAGCATACTTTTTCCAATTACAATATATAACAATAATAAATTTTTAGCTAAGTTTCCATCAACAAATACATTTCAAGGTGAATACCGCATGCAACAATCTATAGGTATCAACTTTTTTCACAAATGATAACACAAAGAAATAAAAGAAATGACAATGATATAACACAAGTTACTTTATAATGTCGTACAGCAAATCCTTAATATATTTATAAAAAAACAATAAACATAATAAAGAAAATATCATAATCATGGTATTCTAGACGTTCGGTTTTGTGATATTTACGTAAAAAGGTTTTTACATACAATTGTCCTCATGCCCAAAAAAGACCGGGTAACAGATCCAAAAGATACTAGACCGATTGCTCTTACCAATACTTTATCTAAAATCTTTTTCTCAGTACTTCAAGCGAAAATGACCCATTTTATGATTAGTAATAGGTACTTCAAGCCGAATTACCAGAAAGGGTTTCTGCCTGGAATTTCTGGATGCTTGGAGCATAATAGTTTGTTAACTGCTAGCTTAAAAGACGCCAGAACGTGTGAGAGACAAGTTACGGTATGTTGGATAGATTTAGAAAACGCGTTTGGATCAGTATAACACGATCTATTGATGTTCGCTTTAAAATGGTATAATTTTCCTACGACAGTAAGCGACATAATCGCGTCATACTATTCAAAATTAAAATTTGTTATAACCTCAAAAGACGGCAATTCAAAACCTTTAGGCTATAATGTAGGTCTTTTTCAGGGTTGTTGTTTATCCCCAATAATATTTAATATCGTTATTAATATCTTACTAGATATTCTAACAAAACATGAGAAAAAATGGGGTTATCGGTTTAAATTCAGTAACAAGTACACGGAATCTATTCTTGCTTTTGCGGACGATCTCGCGATACTCACTAGGAATCCAAAGCAATGCCAGCTGCTATTGGATGAAGTAGACGAATTTTGCACGTGGACAAAAGGAATGAGGACAAAACCTAGTAAGTGTCTAGTAAGTCTTTGTCTGGGAAGACGAGACACAAAATATACCTCCTACGATCCGGGACTAAAAATTGGCGGAGAATGCATTACTGTAGTTTCCGAGGCGGCACCTTTTAAATTTCTCGGTAAGAAAATAGATTACAAAGACCGAACTCCATCATTAGATGTACTAGTCGACAGCTTTATGACGGATCTTGAAAAGGTAGACCATCGACCTATAAGTAATGTCAAGAAAGCTTGGATTTACGACAATTTTCTAACATCACGTCTGAATTGGCCTTTCCTCGTATATGATTTTAATAAAACCCTCTTGGCAAAGTTAGATGCAAGCGTCATAAAGATGCTGAAGTTTTGGCTTGGGCTAGCGCATTCGGCGGACACCTCAACCTTATTTAGAGACCAAAATAATTTTGGGTTGAGATTAAAGAAACCATCAGAGGTCTATAAACATCTAAGAGTCGCCAAAACACATATTCTGGGAAAATCTCGGGATGAGATTGTTACCTCACTCCCAAAAGACAAAAATGTCCCAGAGCTCGAGTCAAGACTTAAATTCCATAAGCAATTTATGATAGGAGCACAATTTAGTAAAGTAGGGTTAGGATCAAAGAGGAAAGTCCAAGACACAGACATAATAAAATCTTTTATTCGGCAAGACGAGAACGATAAGTATAAGGTGCACGCAATGGGCTTAGAAATGCAAAATGAGTGGCTAACTATAGGAGAATTCTGTATCCCTTTAGCTTTAAAATGGCGCACCCTAATTCACGACTGGTCTCCAGCACTACTAAAATTCTACCTAAATGCGTTCCAAATGACTCTTCCAGATCAAAGTAATTTAGTAAGATGGGGTAAAGCTACCGATGAATCTTGCTACATCTGCAAAGAGGCAGTGGGGACAGCTAAACATATGCTGGTGGGGTGTAGGGTACTCTTGGATAGTGGTCAATACTCGCGGCGCCATGACAAAGTACTAGAAATCATACGTGAAGCCGTTAGTCTTTCAGTTGCAAGAGCGCAGAGAAACATAACAACCAGCAAACGCTCAATAGAGTTTGTGAAAGAAGGTTCTTATAAAAAATCTACACAAAAGCCTTTCTCCATATTAGATCCAGCTCCTGATTGGACACTTGTGATGGACACGTATGAGAAACAGTATAAAATCCCTGAGGATATTTGTGTTTCGTCATCCAGACCGGATATTTTTCTATATTCTCGAAGCCTAAAACGCGTAGTACTGGTAGAACTTACAGTTCCGTGGGAAACAAATATCCCGAAAAGTCACCACCTTAAACTCAACAAGTATTTCGATCTTACAAACGAACTGACCAGGAATAGGTTTAGAGCTAGCTTATATGCGGTTGAAGTAGGAGCGAGAGGTATAACAGCGAAATCTCTCTATAGTTTATTAAAAGGTCTCGGCCTGTCTAGAACTATCACAAATTCATTTCTAGAACGCACTTCGAAGGCGGCTTTGGTAGAATCATTTAAAATTTGGTTAGGTAGTGGGAGGAGCTCGGACAGTGAAGGTGAGCGTTAATGCATTTTAAAGGGGCCCCTTTAAACCTACACTTGGGTCGCAAGTCCCAAGCGCTGCTCGGAGCTCCTCTTCCTACAACACGATGGGCCCGGCACCCGCACGGTGAATCCATGGAACGCTAAGTTGTTTCTTCTCTTAGCGGGTTGAACGCCGGAGCATTCAGATTGACCGGCCGACACAATGCGGGACGAGCCATGAACGGGAGCGGGTGCGGGTGCGGGAGAAGCGCGACTCGGAAAATTACGTGTCGAAGACTTATTTACGACGACATTACAATTAGTTTTATTAGGATTATATAGGATATATAATCCTAATAAAACTAATTGTAATGTCGTCGTAAATATAGGATATTGAAATGTAGCAAAGAATTATGCTTTAGCGAGCAATGATTACAAGTGTGCTGAGAAACACATGCAAAAGTTATATGTTTAGTACTTAATTAAGGCAATATAAGTTATTTTTAATAAAACTAAATCTTTCATACGGGTTCATTTTCATAAAATCAGGACACGAATATAAATGCTCATGTTTATTATTATTGCACAAAGTACACTTATGATATGCACTTGTACTTCCTTCCATATTAACAAAGGAGCGAGTGGTAGATTTAGGTGTGGGCAATGTCTTTAAGTGAGATTTATTTTGATCTAACCAATCATTCGATTTAAAATTACCACGAGATAAAACTTTACTTTGTTCCTTAATAAATTCTACAAGATTTTCATACGAGGGAATTTTTTGTTTACGATAAGTAATTTCAAATAATTTAATAGTATCGGAATCTAATTTTTGTATAGCAAGGTGTAAAAACATGAAATCGGTTTAGATTTAGGTGTGGGCAATGTCTTTAAGTGAGATTTATTTTGATCTAACCAATCATTCGATTTAAAATTACCACGAGATAAACTTTACTTTGTTCCTTAATAAATTCTACAAGATTTTCATACGAGGGAATTTTTTGTTTACGATAAGTAATTTCAAATAATTTAATAGTATCGGAATCTAATTTTTGTATAGCAAGGTGTAAAAACATGAAATCGGTTAAATCGTTCATTTCAACTGCTTAAGAGCTTCAACAGAAGCACTATTATTAATAAGCGCTTTAAATTCTAACAGCTGATTAAAATAAGCAGAAGCGAGAGAACGAGGATCGTCATATTTTTCTATAAGCGAATTCCAAATAATTAAATAATTTTCAGCGGTAATTGACAAACCCGAACATATGGCCCTAGCCTTATCTGTTAATTTACCTACTAAATAAAAAACTTTTTCGCTGTCACTCAATGAATGATTGTCGTGAACTATACTTTTAAATTGTTGATAAAAAAGCGGCCAATTACGAATATCACCATTAAATGACATAAGTTCAATAGGTGGCAAATGCGGTTTTAATTTATGTATATTTTGAGACGTATTTGTAGAAATAACATTTAATTTATGATCGGAAATTTTCGAGATGACTCGTTTAACAAAGGAATACATGGTTTCAAATTCTGTCCAAGAATTGTAATCAATAGTTAAATCTGGATTAACTTTTAATAATAAAATATTATAAGAGTCTAAAACACGCTCAAAATCAATACGCAACTGATCGATGTTAAAACTTACATCCGATAAAGCCTGTTCGGTATTACTATCGAAACATTTTGCGGATTTAAATATACTTTTCATTCTGTTAAACATGGCATCGCGCTTAGCTTCTAAAAGGCTAAGTTGAGTCTCGTCAACCTCCTCCTCTTTTTTACCTCTAACCATTTTGAAAAGTAATAAAACAAATTATCAAAATATTATAAGTTATATAAACTTAGATAAAACTGCGGTTTTATTAAAATAGCGGAATAATAAAAAATATATTAATTTTAGAAAGATATTAGCCTTATAATAAATTATTGTCAATGAACAAATAATAATTTTTGAAATTGTTGTGTATGTTGGACGATGTCTTAATAACGGGTAGCGATAGAACGGAACACATGCGGAGGTTAAACGTTGTGCTTCAGAGATTAGAGAGCGCCGGGTTAACATCGCGAATTTTTTAAAAACGAAATTAGTTACCTCGGTTATAATATCACAAAAGAGGTACTAAAAAGTCACCCGAAAAGGTAAAGGCTAAATAAGAAGCTCACGTCCCTAAGAATGTAAATCAGCTACAGTCATTTTTAGGACTTGTAAATTATTATAGAAATTTTATACCAAAAGCTGCATCTATTTTAAGCCCTTTGTATGAACTGTTAAAAAAAGACAGTCTTGGCGTTGGGATTGTGTACGTAACGTTGCATTCGAGCAGGTAAAAAAAATTTTGGCCTCTGAACAAGTGCTTGCACACTTTAATCAACATGCCAAATTGATATTGACCGTAGACGCTCTGCTGCCGGCTTTGGTGCAATTTTATCGCAAGTCAATAGCGACAACATAGAAAGACCTATTTCATTTGCGTTGACCTATTTAATAGCGCTGAAAAACGATACTCTCAGTTACAAAAAGAGGCAACTGCGATTATTTTTGGAGTACGACGTTACCATCAATATCTATACCGTAGATCGAACCCCTTCATATTCCGTACAGATCACAAACCTCTTTTGTCTATATTCGGCCCATACAAAGGCATTCCCGAGTGGTCTGCGAACCGCTTACAAAGATATGCTATATTTCTCAGTGGATATAATTATAAAATTGAATATATACGCAGCAATGACAACATCGCAGATTACCTGTCGCGCGCTAGTGTGGTGACGTCATCGTGCCCTGCGCGTCTCTTCCACGCCTCTAATCGGTTCAACAGATGACGCCTTAGACGACAGGGCAGCGTATGTCTGTTTCGTAATCGATGATAGCGTACCGTTAACTGTTAGTGAATTACGCGAAGAAACAAATAAAGACATCATTTTACAACAGGTTCGGTAGTACATTTTTGATGGTTGGCCAAAGACAATAAATAATAATATACATCTTAAGCCGTATTATTTATGCCGAACACAATTAGCGTATGAAAACGGTTGTATTATGAGAGGTCATAAGGTCGTGATTCCCCAATCACTGCGCGATAGGGTCATGTCAAAATTACATACATCACATTTTGGTATTGTCAAAACAAAGGCAGAAAGAAGCGCGGTCACGTTTTTGGTTTCCAGGGATTGATAACGCAATAGAAAAAATGATAGGGTTATGCGCTGTTTGTATTCAGCTGCAACTGTCGCCCGCGCGGGTGCCGCCGTCCCCGTGGCCACGCCCCCCGGAACCATTTCAGCGATTACACATAGATTTCCTCGGGCCTATCAATGCACTTATCTTATAGTTGTAGATGCGCATTCCAAGTGGGTCGAAGCATATAATATGAGTAATAGTACTACGTCTAGTGCGGTAATAGAAAAATTGTGTGATTTCATATCTAGGTTTGGGCTGCCTGCAACTTTAGTGAGCGACAATGGCAAAGCTTTCTGTTCTAGAGAGTTCGAGTTATTTTGTGAAAAAATTGTATAAGTCACATAACATCGCCTGCATATCACCCGGCTAGTAATGGGC